>RPOG01004784.1:0-39941 GCA_008086565.1 Thalassoma bifasciatum
CAGAGGTTGTTGTCTCTGCACCAGCCCTCCAGGTGTTCCACCTCCTTCCTGTAGTCGGACTCGTCATTGTTTGTGATGCGTCCGATCACAGCAGTGTCGTCTGCGAACTTCACAATCAGACAGCTCGGGCTTATCGCTGAGCAGTCATATGTGAGCAAGGTGAACAGGAGGGGGCTCAGCACACAGCCCTGGGGGGAGCTGATGCTGAGGATGATGGGAGAGGAGGAGACGTCATGGATCCTCACAGACTGCGGCCTGTCTGTCAGGAAATCCAGGACCCAGTTGCACAGGGTGGAGCTCAGTCCGAGTGAGAACAGCTTTTGGGTCAGAGTCAATGACTGTATATAGAATGGACAGCGTGCTTCCGCCTGTCACCGTTCTACGTTATTGAAGCCAAAAAAACCCTTTTCTCTAGCCGCCATTGTGCAGCCAGAGTCTGCGCAGTGGAGAATTTCCGGTGGAGCAGAGTAAAAAAGACAAATAAAATTTTTTATTTCTTCTTCTTCAGAAGGTTTAGTCTCCTTTTGGCTCTTTCCCGAAGTTTCTTATATCCCTGGTAAAAACTACTCACGAACGGCAGCTGTCAACAATCGTAAAATAAAACTTATATTGCGGTTTTCAGCGTCCAATAACTAATGAGAAAATAACTTCTCAGAAAAAAAAACCACCTGAACACCATGCAGCCAGATGACATCGTCATACCACCTTAGCGTAAAGATGAGAGAAACGTTTCTACGAGGTATCGTAATTTTTTAAAGTTTTCCCGGCTCATATCTGGAATACATGGGGAGGCGGGGCTTATGACCTATACTGCAGCCAGACACCAGGGGGCGGGGCATCTGCTGGAGGCTTCAGTTTGAGCCGAACGTCGTTACGTCCACTCATTATACAGTCTATGGTCAGAGTCTGTGGTCTGATGGTGTTAAAGGCAGATGTGAAATCCACAAAGAGCAGGCGGACNAAAAAAAACACCTGAACACCATGCAGCCAGATGACATCATCATACCACCTTAGCGTAAAGATGAGAGAAACGTTTCTACGAGGTATCGTAATTTTTTAAAGTTTTCCCGGCTCATATCTGGAATACATGGGGAGGCGGGGCTTATGACCTATACTGCAGCCAGACACCAGGGGGCGGGGCATCTGCTGGAGGCTTCAGTTTGAGCCGAACGTCGTTACGTCCACTCATTATACAGTCTATGGTCAGAGTCTGTGGTCTGATGGTGTTAAAGGCAGATGTGAAATCCACAAAGAGCAGGCGGACATAAGAGTCTTTCTTTTCTATGTGGGTGAGGGCTGTGTGGACCACAGAAGAGATGGCATCCTCTGTGGATCTATTTGCGTACTGATGTGGGTCCACTGTGGTGCTGATTGAGTCTTTAATGCGGGCCATGATCAATCTCTCGAAGCACTTCATGACTATCGGGGACTATCTATTTAGTTTAATATGAGTAATCCTCTAACAAAAGCAGCTCAAAATAACCTTGAATATACAAAAAGCTGAATTTTTGGATGTGACTCTGGAGTTCAACATCCCAAATATGACTACAGATTGCATGTAACTTTCCAGTATGTACCGGCATTATTTATTAAAAAGATTGGATTCAACTATGATGAAACCATCAACAATCAAAAAGTTCAAGAGTTCACACACTGAGTCAAGAAATGTGAAGTTTGTGCGGCACAATATTCAACCCTTTGTGTATTTTCAACAACCTTATTGGCAACAAGTGTTGAATGATTTTTCTTATAACCTCAAATAAGCATAACACATAAAGGAGAATAACTTCACTACATACACTTGAAAACTTCTGGAGAAATACTTCACTTAAATAAAGAAAAAAGGAGATGTAGTTTTCAGATGAGGGAAAAAAGTTGATATGATTTTTGACGGATTTAATTCAACTTTGAAAGTCTTTACATACTAACTTTGAGACTGAGACATGTTGTACATTACAGGGTCGTTTGTATAACATAAGTGAGTTTTATTTAAGTCATACAAATACCACGGTTTCAGACAATCCTTTCCTGTGTTATCGAGAAGTGTTACATTTAATCTGATTGCAATCAGAGTCAACGTGTAGAAATGTGCAGTTATGAAACGCTATGGCAACTGGTGATTTAAATACATCCATGTGTGTCCAAACATTACTCGCTCTTTGTGACTGAACCTGATGGTTACAGTGTTGTCTGCAATATGGACATATATTAGTGTCAGGTACGGTGATGTCAAACTCAAGTTTCCTTCAAGTGTTCCACAAACTAATGAAAAAACATTAAACTTTTCAACAACTGGCCCATTTTATAATCATATTTAGCTTTTCTTGCTGATTTCTTGCTGCCAGACACCTGAGAATCATCTCTCAGACAGCTAGGCCAGATTTTCTCAGAAGGAAGTGGCAGATAAAACCTTCAGTTCATCTTAAAGATGGACGTCACAAAGTCTGGACCTTCTTTGTTCTTTGATTTCCCTCCTTTCTTACACTCTGAAAACATTTTGTTGTATCAACAGCTCTTTCTTTAACTCTGCAACTCGTCATCTTCCATCTACTTTTCATACAGCTCAACCAGTGTAGTCGAATAATACCACATGAGGTTATGCTCCTTAAGAACAACAGCTTTCTTTGTCTTTGTAGATGAGACAGATGTGATTCTTCTTAACCTCCACAGACATTCTCACAGTCGTCCTCAAACACTCTGTGCCTTACATCAACCTTTCTTTTCGCCTTAAACCCCAAGGAAAAGAGAGCAGGGTTCATCCAAAAATATCAAAAAGAAGATCCTTTCGCGTTAAAAAACCTCCACTGAAGTTTCTTCATGACTCTGAGACGAAGGAGCATCGTAGAGAGCAACTTCATGTGAGAAAAGATAACGTTAGATGGGATGGATTTCAGGATAAATGAAGCTCTCTCTGTCCAGTTTTTACTTCCTTTTATGCGTAGTTTGATGCTTGAATTGTGTAGTAACTCATTTGGAAGGATATACCGAGTCTTATCTGTACATAATGAATGAATTTCAATGAGGACTATACGGAGTAACCGCTTTAGAATGCAGTAACGTCCCCACCGTGTACTGTAAACCAGAATGTGTGTGTGACGCTTTGCGTGAAAAAGAGCGCATAAAGTCTTTCTTTGGTCTCAGAAATGTTTTTCCAGTCTTACTTTTTGACAAGAAATCGTTTGCTTTAGGAGATGTGTAAAGTTTTGTCAAACATTTTGAGTAATGTTGGGATGTCTTCACACTAATAATTGTTATTATTGTTTTTTATTTGGTCAATCTAAATACAGTGTTTATATTTGTAAATCATACAGGGTCAAAAATGTAAATATTGAATCATTTTTTTCCCACAAAGTATGTGTTCCATAAAAATGCTGTTTTCCAGGCTTTTTGTCTGGAATGTTGCTTTTTCTAGAGAATGGCCGATATTCAAATGGTGATAACTCAAAAACTAACGGAGATTAAATAAATCTGTTTTCTGAATTTAAAAGCTGAAACCCTCTCCTTTCTTTGTATGTATTCACCATCCACAGAAACTAAACACAACATTTTAAATGGGCCTTCAAAGATTAGTCAGAATGATCAAAAGCGCTGGCGCTGGCTGGCAACTTATCATCAACACTCTGATGGGGAAAGAGTTAATATCATGGAGCCACTCTGGGGAGATCTCAATCCTGCAATTCATGCAAGAAAGCCCAAGAATTGACAGGAACTGGAGGCTTTTTGCCAAGAAGAATGAGCAGTTTTACCATCTGAGATGATAAAGACCCTCATCTACAACAACCATAAAAGACTTCAAGCTGTTTTTGATGTCAAAGGGGGAAATACAAGGGATTAAGAACTGGGGTATGTAACCTTTTGATCAGGGTCATTTTGGAAGTTTCTGTTATCATTAATAAAAAGTGCAAACAGTTGTTTGTTAATAAATGTCTTCACTCAACCACCAACCATGAGTGACAGAAAGGTTTTTGTGTTATCATTCATATTCTCTGAAAAAGGCCAAGAAATCATAAATTCTACCAGGGTTTGTAAACCTTTGATCAAAACTGGTGTATACGGCATAATGCAGAGTGTTGGCCTTGATTTTCCCCCACAGAAAGGCCACATCTAGCGAATGAGCCATGAGTTTTGTGAACCCTGTGTTCAAATTTACTTAACATGGAGAAACGCACGTTCAGAAATGATCAATAATCTCTGCATGTTCCAGAAAGGCTGAAAGAGTCGGCCCTTCGCTCTGCAGTCACATCACTGTCCAATCACTAGTCACCATTAAATAGCGCAGCACTATTTCCTTATCTATATTGGAGGGTGGAGAGAGAGGGAGAGAGAGAGAGAGAGAGAGAGCAGCAGGACACTTTTCCAACCCTTATGATGTGAAGAATATTAATACAGATAAATGATTTGTTTTCCCATCAGACAACAGCAGAGCCTTTAAGCTGCCATTATTAAATGCATAATTACACATGCTTGTTGCTTTGAAATATTTCACACTCGTTTTTATCATCAGTGCTCTGTTTGAGGCTGTCACTGCTGCGGCTGAAATATCACATCTGAGAACCTCCGAACAGAAGAAATGAAAGAAGGAAAATCAGAGAAGAGAATAAATGAGAATTATTTTACTCAGTGAATTCACAACTGACGACTTAAAACATCATCTATCATTTGTGTGGGATCGATCTGTCGGTGTTTTCATTTTCTCTTTTCTTGCCTCATGCTCTCTGATATCAATTTGCTACAAGTGTTTAAGGTACCATGATTTGCTGATGACAGATTTGTTCATATTTTCTGTTGCTGATCTGCTCATGGTATCTCTGAGATTACTCATCAGACTGTTAATCAGCTGTTCAAGAATAATTAGCTTAACTTCCTTTATCTGGATTAGTGAAAACAGATGATACTCAGAGTATGTTGAACTCTTTGTGGTGTACGTCTCTGTGCTGTCAGCTGTTGGTGCACAACTTTAATAATCTCCCAATCAGATCAAATGCCAAAAAACACAATCAATAAATCACCATCTCCTTATTTCAACTCTTTCAAATCCACTTTTTCTTTGGCCAAACGTTTTGGCCAAAATTTGCACTCATTAGGCCAGAAGCTTAACACGGACCATACTTGCTTCCAACATGACAATGAACCAAAACACAAGGCCAAGTAAACCTACCATTGGCTACAGCAGAGTAAAGTGAAGGTTCTGAAGTGGCCATCTCAGTCTCCTGACCTCAATATCAATGAGCCACTCCTTTTTGAAAATTTAAAAGGAGTTGAAAAAGTTTCTTTTGTTTGCTTTAACTGCAAAGTTTCTTTGTTTTTTTTCTTTTGATTCAATGCAAAATTGCAAAATTCTTTGTTTTAACCTCTTAAGACCTGGCGTCCACATATGTGGACAAAACATTTCTGCCTCTCAGAACCATTATACGTTGTTTTTTTAAAACTTAAATCTCTTAGCCACATTTAGGCACACTTCCCACGTCATCTTTTTGTGATATCATACCTCTGCACCCATTCCAGAGAGAAACTAGTAGCTAGCTAATAACACTAAAAAAAATAACTTCCCGTACAAAGACCAAATTTATTTTTTGTACTTATTAGGTCGTACTGATCTGAAATACCATAGAGAAATAAAAAATGCACAACAGAAAAATGCTTGGGTCTTAAGAGGTTAAATTTCTGTTTGCTTCGTGTTACTCTTTTCCATCTTTCAAAAGAAACATTTTCATTCATTCATTCATTTATTCATTCAGGCTGTTAATCAGCTGTTCAAGAACAATTAGCTTAACTTCCTTTATCTGGATTAGTGAAAATAGATGATACTCAGAGTATGTTTGATTTTGATTTGAAAAAAGTAAGACTGTCAAAACTCCAACATCAGAACTCGAAAGCTTGTCAGTTTAACTTAGAAAGTCTTTTTTTAATCTTTAGTTTTTCTGCCAATAGTTGAAAGAAAAGAGTTAAAATCTTTCTTTATTCTTCAGAGGAAGCATCCGTACCACTGCTTTTGGATCTACCTGAATTAAACAACCTCTGCCTCTCCACCTTCCTCCTTAGTGAACTCAGTGAACTCTGGCTGAGTGCTTTGAGCCAAACTCTTGTGTAACAGGATCTCACATTTCTGCTCCCAGGCAGTGCATCCCCCGTTGTTCTGAATCTGACTTAACACTCCGTTTCTTTGATACTTGTGAACAACTCCACTATGAAAAGCGCCTCGCCCGCTCCCTCACCTTTTGGTCGTGGCTGTAGGCCAGGATCCAGTCCTCCTGCTCAGGGTGAAAGAGTAGACTGAGGATGTAGAAGTTCAGCCGGTACTTCTGGTAGGTGGCTCCTTCATCCGAGCTGATCAGGAGGCTGCTCTCCACTTCTGGATCGGTGAGCAGCATGATCTGAAGGTGACAGATTGGAGAGGGAATAGGGATAATGTAAAAAGGTTGTTTATGATTTCACTCATTAATGAAGGATAAAGTGCTTTAATGAACATCAGTAACAAAAACAGCTGGTTGTTAACCCTGTGGTGCATAGTGGTCACTACAGTGGACACCTATTTAAAACGTATTTACTCCTAAATTCAGTGGTTCGTGTGGTGGAAATTCATATTAGCCTGTGTGAGGATATTTGTACTCTTCTGAGTGCCTGAATTTTTTTTTTCAATTATTTTTCCAAATTTATTTATATTTTAAAAAAAGTTACAGACAAACATTTGAGGGTATAACAGCGTAATAACTATAAATTATTCAGTGTTAAAATGGATGAAAGAGTTAACATGTTTCGCAAAGCATTAAAAAAAGATTATTCATGAAATTACCATAAAAAAAGAAAAGAAGTCAAACAAAAAATAAGTCATATTTACATTAAGTTCACACTGTTTTATGTTGAATGCTCAGTTACAAATATTTGGGGAAAAAAAGGAAAACTTTTTTCATGCTTTAAGACAAAAAAAACACTCAAGGGAAAAATCCTGACACTGACTTTCATAATTCATGCATCAGAGGGTTAATATGACAGTTTCCTAGTACACAGTACACAGAACACAGAATGGCGATGAGGAGAAGCGAATTCAATTCAACCTAAAGGTTTTTTGTTGTCAAATTTGCCCTATATACAAGGACATACAGAAAAAATGAAATACTTTTCTCACTCTCTAACAATACAAACAAAGAAAACGGAAAATGGAATTGAAATGTATGTATGTGGAAATTCTTCTAAAGCAAATTCTTCTTGGCAAAGTAAGGCAGGAAGAAAAAAGTGTTTGAATACATTACAGGCCAAAACTTTCTCATTCAATGCTTTTTTTAAATTTTCCTGACTATTTATGTTGTAGATTCTCACCAAAGGCATCAAAACCTCTGAATGAACGTATGTGGAGTTATGTAGTTATCAAAAAGAGGAGAAATAACTGAAAACATGTTTTATATCCTAGTTTCTTCAGAATAGCCCCCCTTCACTCTTATTACTGCTTTGTATACTTTTGGCATTCTTCAAGAGGTCGTCACCGGAAATGGTTTTCTCTTCACAGCTGTGCCTTATCAGGGTTAATTAGTGGAATTTCTTGCTTTATCAATGGGGTTGAGAGCATCAGTTGTGTTGTGCAGAAGTCAGGTTAAACAGTCTGAAGTAGGTTATGAATGTACTTTGACTGGTCTCAATGCTGGTAATCTGAGTTTAAACCTATTTTTTCCAGTCTAAAGCAGGTTATGAATGTACTTTGACTGGTCTCAATGCTGGTAATCTGAGTTTAAACCTATTTTTTCCAGTCTAAAGCAGGTTATGAATGTACTTTGACTGGTCTTAATGCTAGAAATCTGAGTTTAAACCTATTTTTTACAGTCCACAGTAGGTTATGAATGTACTTTGACTGGTCTTAATGCTAGAAATCTGAGTTTAAACCTATTTTTTACAGTCCACAGTAGGTTATGAATGTACTTTGACTGGTCTTAATGCTAGAAATCTGAGTTTAAACCTATTTTTTACAGTCTCAAGTAGGTTATGGATATACTTTGACTGGTCTCAATGCTGGAAATCTGAGTTTAAACCTATTTTTCACAGAATAAAGTAGGTTATAAATGTACTTTGACTGGTTTTAATGCTGGAAATCTGGGTTTAAAGTGACTTTAAACAGTCTAAAGTAGGTTATGAATGTACTTTGACGGGTCTTAATGCTAGAAATCTGGGTTTTAACTGACTTTAATACACAGCTGACAGCCCTATTGGACAACTGTTAAAAATTGTTGTCTGTTGACAACACCAGCTACAAAAGTAACACCCATCAAAATGACAATTAAGATCTTAATTTGTTTGTAACATCCATGGTAACCACCAGTCACAGCAAATCTAGTCGTGATGGATACACCACCAAAGTGCAATTGTGCTTTATGGGATCCTCAGAAATATTGCTTTCAATTTGTGAAAAAGTGGAAATGCAGGTAACATTGGTCTTTTTCTTTATCATAATTTTTTATTTTGAAGCCATGAGACATGAACCTTCAAAGTTTCCTTACAATCATAAAATTTGTAAGAGGTTTTGTTTCAACCACCTAGAGCAAACATGAATCAGTTAGAAATAATTTCAATTAGTTAAATAATGTTCATTAATAAATAGAGAAAAATAAATATTCATGTCATGAAGGTGATGAAAAGACAAAGACTAAACTGTGCATTTAAGGGGCCAAACACACTGAACTGTAGCTTTGTGAACTCTGGCTTTAATGAAGGTTTTTTTTCCATTTTACTGATCATAATTATCAAGTAAGTGGTTATATATCATGAAGGAGAGTCTTTCAACTTTGCTACTCTTTAATGTAGGCACAAGACTGTCCAGGCTGAAGTGTCTCCATGGTGCACTGGAGGGTGTCACTGTGTTGAATTTAATGAATGTGGTCTTTAAAGTGGAGAAACAGTTCAGAACCTCCATCTCTGAACCTGACATCAGGCGGTCCTGATATTTTTGATTTCTCCCCCCATGAGTAGCTACACTTGAGTCTGACCTGTCAGCTGCATCATGTGACATGTAACTGAGGTCAGGCATGGATGGAGACAAGTGTTGTTAAATGAGCACCTGAGTGAAAATGAAAGAGGGAGGTTGATTTGACTTGGTGTAACTCAGGTAATGAGGCAATTGCTTGAGTTGCAACAGTATTGTGATAAGTGTGTAAGCAAAAGCGAAACAACACATACCTGTGTTACGGACAAATATATACGCATTTGTATTACTCCCACTCTGTCAGTCAACCTGCTAGGCATGTTCTGAGATTGTTGGAGGAAGCATGCACAAACATGCAAACTCCACACAGTAACTCAGGCAGAGAATTAAACTGGAAATCTTATTTTCATTTCATTTTCATTTTTTATGTTACATGACATGAGGGGAAAGCCGCCCCAGGCTGGAAGTGAACCAAGACCATGGCCACGGGGAAATGATTTCAACAGGGGCTGCTGATGAAACTGTTGGCTGGGTTGTGCTGTGATGAAGTGCTCTGCAGCTGAAGCACAGCATTTGGAAATGAGATTCTGAGTAAATTTAAGGTGAGTTTTTGTCCTTTAAGGTGTCATGATTGATCGACGAAGTCAAATCTCAGAGTGAAACATGAAAGAAAATACTCAGACTTAAAATTGCATGTAGATGTCAAGCAGTGATTTTTTATTTTATGATGTATATTAATTATTTGTAACCTAACTACTGTAGTAACCATGCAAAGGAAGAAAAATATCATCCATCTATGTTTCATCTGAAAGTCATCATGTTTTTACCACAATATGATTCCTCATTAAGAACGTGAGGACAGTTGTGCCCTGTGCAGTGTTGGCTGTGCCCACCCTGAAGTCGGCATTTAACAGATTTTTATTGGGTTATGTTCTAACTAAGGGTGGGCAAGTGCCAATACTAGGTACCAGTATCAGACAGATAATGGCCTTATTTCAAAGTATAGGATGCTTTTCCTTGAGAAAGACACAGGACTTGTTTTTCTGGACTTTATTCAGAGCTTGTGGTTAAACCTATCACTGTAAAACTGAGACACTGAAGCCACAAAATAATATCCGTACACTTCACAATCTTAAATGTTAATATAAAAAGTCTCTGACTGCTTCACAAAGTGAAATAAACTTCTGTAATGACTCTCTAAAGTCATGTTCTGGGGTGTATATGAACTTTACCTACAGACAAAATGACTCCAGGGCTGAAACTTTTCAGAAAATATTAATAAAGTGGTGAAGCTGATTCTGTTTATCTCTCTGTAGTGATGGGCAAATCAGTTCTTTTCAGTGAACTGAATCAATAGAATCAGTTCAGTAAGTGATTCGCTCAAAAGGTTTGTTCACCGAATCGTTCAGTGCTCCTCCGCAGCTCTGCCTGCCAGTCAAAATTTAATGAGCTGAAACAATGCCAAACGCTCAGTGTTGCTCAGGATCATACTGAGAATTGCAGGTGGTGAATAGTCCTGAGCTCCATGTCTCTCTCTTTCAGTTCGCGATTCGGTCATGTACTGGATGTACTTACGTTCCATACGTTCAGTACGCATCACTGATTCGGAGCTCCAGTTCAGTGCCTGAGCATTGTCTCTCTCTGTCTGTCAGTGATTCATTCATGAACTAAACGTGACACCATCATAATTGATTTTAAAACAGTCTGCTAAGTAAATATAGATATATAAGCCATTTGCAAACCGACAGCAGCTATAAAAAGCACATACATTTTCGCGACACCTAAATATTTACAACTTTATCAATTTTGGTGACACGAGACAGAGCGGGCTTGAGCGACACAGGACTTCCGACTGACTCTGTCCTGTTTGTGGAGTCATTGCTATCATTGACAGAAATGGGTGGGTGGTGGGGCGACTCAAATGGTCAAGAAAGACAGAGACAAGAGACAGGAGAGAGGAACGCAACTGCAGTTCATAAATGAACAAATCTTTTCAAGTAAGAGATTCAGTTCAGTTTGTTCACCCAGATGATTTGTTTATTTGAACGAATCGATCATGAACACCACATCACCATCTCTCTGTGACTCTCAATGAGCTAGAAGGCTAAAACACAAGACAAAGCTAGAATAAGGGAAACCATAGAAGATTGTCTAAACTGTTTGAGAGCACATGCTCTGATGCTTCTTCTGAAAACCAACCAAAATAAAAAATAGCATTCTGAAACTTTTTTCAAAACCCAACGGTGAGCTGATTTAAAGACAGCACAATTGGACACTTATGGCTTATAAACAACAAAACCATCTGGGTTTTGTCCCCACTGCGTCCTGGCCAAAAAATCGAATAGCATTCATTCAAGTCAATGTGTCAACTCAAACTGCATCTGTTCAGTTGCGGTTCGGCGTTGTGCAGACGCTGGCAAGACGCAAGTGATAGGCTTTGGTGCGCTGGACTGTAGACGGGGCGCAGGTGGATGATCCACTTACTAAAATACTCATAACTAACTGAATTCTTCACAGATGCACAAACAGATTGGTTTATAAAAAATCTTATTTACGTGGCTAGGATTCAGGCTGAATGGTCAAATCACACATCTTTTTTTGATATATATTCTTAAGTTTGCTGTTAAAAAACTACATCTCTGACGTTTATATCAAACAAAGAAGTTTGAAAATCAGTTGAAAATTGAGCAATCTACAGTTATTTCAAAGTCTCTGCTCCATTGACTGTAACGCTATGAGTGATTGAGCATGCCCTGTCCCAAGATGGCCGTCATGTAACGACGTTACTTTCCCCAAAAAGATCTTGCGACTTCCAAAATAAAACAAACCGTGTCAAAACTGGATTGTATTTTGCTTGACAACAGTGATAAATGGACATAATGAGTGGAGACACGCCAGGTGTCAGCAGGTTTAAGGTTTTACAGATCAACATGAATGAAGAGGGACTTATGTATGGAGTGGGGAGCACGGGAACTCCTTGATCTAGCGACGCTTACTGCCGGTCAGCCCTGAAGCTTGGCATGCGTCATGTGACCAGTTTGAGTTGAAGAATGCACTCAACACACACTTTAGCGGAGAAGCAATACAGACGGATGCAGTGTATTTCAGACGTTAGGCAGCTCCAAGGTTAAAGCTTTGTTTCAACTTTGTGCTTTAATTTTGCAGCTTTGAATAAAACCCAGGCAGAGATAACAACTAAACTGTTCTGTTTTGTTCTTCAGTTTATGCTGAAAATACTAAAACTCTGAGAGTTGTTGCTTTCATTTTGCACTTTTGTAAATTTATTACAAACAATTCATAAACCAAAGAGAGAGTAGTTTATGTTTTATTTTGGACTTAATAACTGAGTGACTGTGCTGTCTTTTGTAGAAATAAAAGAAAACTAAAATATTCTATATATATTTCATCAAGAGCTCAATTACTGGCTATGTTTTCATATTCAGCACATCATCATTATAAGAGGCTCAACTTGATCACACTACTCATGAAGTGTTTGATGGTGAGTTGGATAGTTGAATGAAGTTTTGCAAACTTTTCAAAGTGTATAAAAAATGTTGGAAAGGAGCCACATGTGCTCCAGTGCTTTTTCCAATATCATAACACCCCTCATGAACTGGACTAGATAACTGAAACTAAAGCCTTGACCCACTGCTACCAATTCAATTCAATTCACAAAACTTTATTTGTCCCCAGGGGCAATTCTAGGGCACACAGAGCAGAGAATTAACAAAGTGCAAAAAGATGAAATGTTTTATATCTAAATATAAAGTGTCAAAATGAACACAACTATAAGCTCAAACATAACTTTGAATAAAAAAGTTATATTTAGAAACAAGATTGAGAAGAAATGTGGAGAAAAATACCGAAAAATACAGAGAAAAAAATATAAAAAGAGCAATTGAGTAATATGAATGGACATTGGTCTGATTGACAAATGTAAAAAGATGTGAACAGAACTTTAAGGTGTGAATACAGAGCGTCAAAATAAAGACCAGCAGCTCAACATTTACTGAGGGAAGAAAATTCTGCATCAGTGATTCCCAACCTGTGGTCCGCAGCCCCCCGCCGGGCTGTGAAGGTATTGCAAGTGGGCCACCAAATAATTTACCAAAATAGTATGATTTTTTTTTTTTTTATTCTATGAAGATACAAGATACACATATATAAAGAAGGATGCACATATATAAAGCAATGTTTTAAATGTTAAATCTCGGGTGTAGATGGCCTAGTGGATATGGCCACCCATGAGGCTTGCCCTCGAGCGGGTGGCCCAGGTTCGAATCCTACCTGTGGCCTGTTTCCCGCATGTCACTCCCCACTCTCTCCCCCTTTCCTACTCTATATACTTTCCTCTCTCCTCCATCCAATAAAGGCACTAAAGCCAGAAAAATAATAATAAAAAAAGAAGTAAAAACTCAGTTGCAAACTCTGTTAGAAATTTAAAATGTTCAGATATTCATATGTAAAAAATGTACACAAAGAAAGAGTGTTTTTGGCCAATAGGTTACATGATCCAAAACATAGCAACGATCCAATATGTAATAATAATTTTTTTAAAAATGTAATAAAACCTGAAATGTAAAAACTTGTCAAAAATGTAACAAAAGTGCCAAAAAGCAACAAAAAGAATTTATTAAAAGTCAAAATGTAATAACTGACTCAAACATTAGAGTTGTAGCTTTTGATGTTTCAATGCTCTGATGTAATTTTCTGTGAAGTTTGTAAACAGTGATGTACATTGTGAAAACGTCACTAAAGCATGATTTAAAGAAAATCGTGAATCCAATTGAAATCGCTCTATCTGTCAGAAAAATCGCAATTAGATCTTTTTCTAAAATCGTTCAGCCCTACTAGTCACAGTTCATCTAAGACACGAGTAACATCATCATTCAGAGGGAGACACAGGACAGCACTCACGCCAATGAAGCTCTCTTCACATCATACTTATTTATCATTTAGAGCGCAGTATTTCAACCACAAAGCAGTTAAACTACCATGAATCAGTCTGATTAATTGGCCCAGCTGGAGTCGTTTGAGTGTTTCTGACCTTTTTCATTGAATTCTCATTTGTCTGAACTTCACCGTCTTGTTTGTGTGTTTGCAGTGATTGAAAGATCACAGGGAGACACGATTATTAAACCTGACGAAAAGATCAGAATAGACCTGTCATCTGTGGTCACTTTGTAACTGATGAGGTCATATCTGAGAGAATAAAGCATATCTTCTCGGCTTAACCAGATAATCACTATGACACTTCCTGCAGCTTGTGTGTGTGTGTGTGTGGTTTTATTTTCTCCTGAAGTAGCTGTGTGTGTGTGTGTGTGTGTGTGTGTGTGTGTGGGTGCCCATCATTTTGATTTCTGCTGTTTGTCTCGCTCTTCATTCTCGACGCCTTTGCTCAGTCAGGCCTTTAAAGCTCTAATTTCCCAGGAGTCCCTTTCTTTTCTTAGAGGTCCAACATTTTTTTACCAAATTCTGGCAGCGTCCCCAGAAAAATCACAAAGAAATCCCTAGACAATATCAGATGCAAATTTAATTGAATCAGTGGACCTCAAGACTCAGAAGCGCTCTCATCTTTAGCAGAGCAGCCGGGACTTTGAGGACTCTCGTTTGTGGATGTGTGGGTGTGAGAGTGTAAATCTTTGTCTCTGAATGATTCTGTGTGCTGAAGAGTCTAAAACCAACAGCAGCTCTGCTGTAACCCTGGTGACAGATAAAGCATATTGACTTGAGGTTGGGGTCTGAAGTAAGAGGGACAGGATATAAAACATTGAATAGCACAGAGACAAGAAAGACTTTTTCAGCCCTGGGAGGGATACAGGGACTATGTAATACGTTACAGAATATTTCATAAAACCATACATAAAAGCTTCAAATATCTGTTAAATCCTGAAGGTTGTGCGAGATAGAAATGGGAAGTTCAGCTCTTTTCAGAGATCTGGTTCTTTCGGCTCCTGAACAGCTTCATATTTAGTATTATTTGTAATTAATACTCAGATCTAACCTGTTAAATATGAGTATTAAGTATTAATAAACCCTTTTTTATTCCTTTTTTTCTTCTTTTTTTAAAGTAGAATTCTCATAACTGCCTCATGTTGTGCATTTGTTCTGTTACAAAAGCAGACATCCTTACTTCTAGTACTTTAATCAAACCTTTGGCACACAAAACAACTGAACAAAAGATGCAGATGATTTCTGTTTGCGAGTGTTACTCATATTTATGTGATTTTGCAACATTGAACATTCTCCTCGCAGCTATCTTCTATCTCACTCAGTACGTTTACATGCACACATCAGTCTGACTTAGGTCATTGCTTTGTTTGTAAAGTCATAGCAGGGGATCTACTCTTCTCTGCAGCTAGATGCAGAAAAGAGCACTGGACTTCTGGCCAAGAACATCTCACGCTGCTTGAATAGACTGTGCTGTGTCCTTTTTTTGATAAGTGAAGCTGCATACATGTCAAAGTAGCTTTGGTTCACCTGAAGAGGAAATAACAATCCAAGGATGATGGCTATGATATATGCAGCTGCACCTCTTTATGCATGTGCCATAGTGTTTGTTTGTTGTGTTGGAGGGCAGTGACCCTACGCTGTAAAAACAAAAAAGCTGTGGTAACTCAAAATTTCAAGGCAACTGTCTGCACTGGCTTTTTGAGTTTTGGGGCCCACTAAAAATCTTAAGTTTGAACCAACTAATACATTTTTTTAAGATAACTTATTATTCATATGTAATGTAACTTAAAGTTTTGAGTCCTACAAACCAACAATCCCAAGATTGGAAGCACTGGTGGGATTTGAACCTTCGACCTCTGGAATCTGGATTGGAAGACTATGAGTTTACCACTGAGCTACATCTCCCATCCAAATACAAAAATACGTTCCTCTATGTCGATAAAATCTGCACAGAGCAGGGGAAATGGTCGCATGTGTGGGAAATTGAAAATCTAGATGAAGACCCCAGTAGACTCGAGTTGGAAACCCCGTTCTTTGCTGAAGCAAACTCAGAGAGTTAAGTTATAGCCTCAAACCTATGATTTGAAGTTTTACCAACTTAACTAATGAAATGAGACCAACTTCATACAACAAAAGTACTAAAGGTAGTTCAGATAAATACTTTGAAGTAGTTTGCAACCCTACAGAACATTTTTTGTTTACTGAACTGAAAAACCATAATCAGGCCAACAAATTTATGTTTTAATTTATTTAACATAGAGCTCTGTCTATGTTCCCTTCACCCTGAAATTTGCTCAAGCTGAACACTAAGGCGTACAAAGTCCTACTGAATCCAACTGCATCCTGATATCAATCACATTATCAAGGAGTGTCAATCGAGCAATGCTTAGACCAGTGGTTCCAAACCTTTTTCAGCTCAGGGCCCACTTTTAAGTCTCCAAAATGTTTGTGGCCAACCTCCGACCCCATAAATTAAGAGGCTATATAATGCATTGTTAGAGCCTGAGTTGTAACAACAACCTGAAATGTGATAAATAAAAAATAAAAAGTATGTACCAACTACGTTAAATGTAATAAAAATATATGTTGAAATGACCCAAAATGTAATTCAAAGAAGTAACAATTGGTCGATAATGTAACAAAAGTGCTGAGCCTGAAATGTAGAAACAAAAAAAAGAGGAAAAGAAAAAGAAAAGCCAAAATGTAATAACTGGTCAATAATGTAACTTACTCTGAGCTCAAGACCTAATAACTTACTATTAGCCTAAAATGTAACAACAAGTTGTGACACAACAACTTGTGTCACAACTTGTTTGGGTGAAATTACATTTTTATTTCATTTTCAGGTGATTGTTACAGGTTGAGCCCAAACTAGCTCCTCAAAGGAATTTTCACATATGAGTATTTGCACAATTATATTGTTTCCTTCAGAATGTAACAGTTTTGGCATTTTAAACATTATTCTGCATATTTTTTTGTCTTTATGTAACCCCCCCCCACCACCACACACACACACACACACACACACACACTAAAATCAAACTATTATGGAAACGTTTTGGCGGCCCATTCGCAAGCGCTTCATGGCCCACCAGGGGGCCACGGGCCACAGGTTGGGAATCACTGGCTTACACAGATCTCGGTCTGACAAAGCTCATAGAAAAGGTCTGCTTGAATCATTATACTGGTGAAATCAAATCAATTAAGGGGTTGAATTGAACATTTCAGATGGTGATTTACAAGAGAAATCAAAATATCAAGTCGTGTATCGCGATATAGCCCAAAAAAATATTGAGGCAATTGTTTGAGGCCATATCGTGCCGCCCTCGGGACAATACACTAAACTGAACGAAGTGTCCTGCTCTCTGCTATCAAAAAATTTTATGTTCTGGTATCTTTACATGTGTATGGCTGCAATTTCATCAATCACAACAAAGTTCTGCATTGTTGAATGAGCAATGAAAGGGAAAATATTTGGGCCCTACTCTTCTGATTCATCACAAAGCATTTTAACTGATCTCTTTGAGCTGCATCTTTTGGGCGTGACACACCACTCGTGTGAGCTTAAAAGAATACCCGCAGACACCAGCGAAGGCAGGAAAATCTTTTACCGACAGTTAATACTCTTCGATCCAGAAGCCTTTGTGAACTAAATTCAAGCTGCTGCCTCCGAGTGCTGAGAAGTGAGGTCAGAGCCAGAGAGCAGAACACTGCTGGTCCTTGAGTGTCCACTCATGTCTGGCTCCAAAGGGCAAGTGAATCCATCTGTAGTCCTTGTTAACAAGCACATTATAAAAACAGAAGTCAGCATGTTCAGAGTCTTCAATTCCTGTTTGTAATGACACACCAAGGTGGACTTCATGTAACTTATCTGTTTTCGATATGCAGGCAGCATGGTAGTGATGTGAACTTTCACAGCATGAAGGTTCCTGGTGAGATATGAGCTTTGGTCAGTGTTTTCACTGTCTGCAGAGTGTTTCTCAGAGCTAAAAACCCAGCTCTTTCCTGTACTCCTACGCCCTGGACTCAGATCTCAAAAACAAAAATGATGACACATCTATCAAAAGCTTTACCAGGAAAAGCAGGGTTAGACAGAGATGGTGGTGTTTTGAAGTGACAGACAGAGGAAACAACAACAACGAAAAAAGCAACACTGTTAGGGAAGTGAAACCAGACATTTTACCAGAGCATGTACAAATGATCTGATGAAAACTATGAATTCTTGTGACTAAATTTCTAAAATTTCTCCTGTAAAGTCCGTTGTTTGTCTGTCAGTCATGTCCATTCTCATCAATAACAGCAGCTTCACAGTCTTATAACATTTCCTCCTTAAGGTAAATCTCTCAAAGCTTGGCATATTTTATTTTCTTTAGATTCTTTTCCCTGTCTCGATACATAGAGATTTGATGCTAGGAGAGCCTGATTTATGGGTCAATGACAAAAAGAGGGTCTAAAAATGTATTTTTAAAAGTTCTTTGAAAATGGATAAAAAACATATTTCTGAGAGAAGAATTATGTTTTCTAACAGATTTCAGTAGTTGACCAACATTTCAAAGTTTTTAGGTTCATAATTTTTTAGTATTTTTAATTGAGCACCCAAAAATGTCAGGTGGCGCAACCAAATATATGAAAATATATTTATATGTTCCTGTTATTTTTTCTGTGTGAAATTATTGGCAAGTATCTCTTAAGTGTCTGTAGTGACTCATACATTTTCATTTTGTGTGTTTTATTTGTTTTATTTGTGAATAAGATACATAATTTGATGTTAAAATAACATTTCACATTATTACATTGGTTGTTCCACCTGACATGGAAAT
Source organism: Thalassoma bifasciatum (assembly GCA_008086565.1). Lineage (NCBI taxonomy): Eukaryota > Metazoa > Chordata > Actinopteri > Labriformes > Labridae > Thalassoma > Thalassoma bifasciatum. The sequence goes on from RPOG01004784.1 coordinate 18,682, forward strand.
TGTTCCAGTCACCAATGAAGTGAAAAAACCTTTTTTATCAGTATTTCAGAGAAATCTACAAACTTTTCCACTTGGTCACAAATGTCATTTGGGGTCCTCTGGCTGATGCAGTTTCCTGTTTCCTGTTTTATTCTCTTCACTTTTAAATAAAAGTCTAATGTTACGGTTGCACCACCCTAACATTTGACAAGGTGAAAATTACGGGACAAAAGATTTTAAAATTTCTCAACAGCTTTAAAATTATTTTTATTTGCAAAGAATGTTTTATTTTAAAAGGTTCAAGCATAAAATAATGCCACTGTATTTTTAATTTCCATTTACAATAACTGACATTAAATTTTTAGAGTTTAATTACTGTGGATACTTGTCAGGACGGTTGCACCACCTGACATTTTGGGGGTTTGAGGAACCAAAACACAGAAAAACATGTTATATTTTAATAGTTTAAAGATGTGTTCAAATAACACAGGTTTCATAGAATAAAGAAATACATGTGATGAAATACTCAATTCATGATGGAAGGAAATATTGCACTCGGACACAAAAAAGGGGACGTCACGTCATTGACCCTTATACAAGAAATGTTCTCCGCTTGACTGGCCAATAGCATTAGCTGATGCTGTATAAAGCGTTCTAAAAGGCTTGTTTCTCAGCTATCAGCCTTGACAATAACTCGTACAGTAACCAATAGCTTTACCGTTCACACAAAGCCTGCTGAAGCTAGTTACACTGCCGAAAAATAGATCTTTTTGTATCTGCACGTAACCGTTTATATCTATGTGTGCAACAGGAGCGGTACAATTTGTGACCGGGAGCTATAATTTCACAATTTTTTGCGAACCTTTTCAGAGAGAACAAAGTTAACTACAAAGAGGACACTGAGCACAGATACAGCTGGTTTTGGTAGCATGAAGTTTTCAGACTAGACTGTGGTAAATTAGGACGCATATGCTATGTTTGGTAATCTAACACTAAAAACTCGCTCCTACAAGGTTTTACCTAGAAAGCTCAATTTTTTCTTAGGTGTAGCTGATGAGGTATAGAAGTGATCAGAATCAGAATCACTTTATTAATCCCACTGGGAAAATGTAGTGTTGCCAGATGCTCATTACACAGTACAAGAGCAGAAAACAAATAATTAGAGATTACGAAGACAATATGAAAATACGATTAAAATTAAATAAAGTAAAACAAGCAATAAGATAGATATAAGAAAATAGAATAAAATACTAAAAAAGTGTGCAGTGGTGACAATAAAAAAGAAATAAGCAATAAAATTACAGTAAGTACCAATATATGTATGTACAAGATAAGAAATAGGGAGAGTTATTTGCATGGTGGTGTGGCACAACTAACAGGTTTTTCAGATATGCACTTCTGTGAACTGAATTAATTAAATGAATGAAAATGTATATTGCGCATTGAAAAACATATATTGCACACTGGAAACGTGTTACACATTGGATGCAGGTGAAGAGGTAAACAGATATTGACACTTTAAGTGTAGCGAACCAAATATTGCAGATATTTTACTTTGTAATAAGTCCCAGATGAGTGATGTGGTGGATGTCTTGTGTCTGGCATGAAGCATCTTGAAGTTAACTATGTTCAAACGTTGGTTTTAAAAAATGAAGAGGAAAAATGTTTAGAGACTTTAGAGACTAGAGACTTTAATGCTTTTCAGTGGTGGATAAAGTACTGAGCTCCAGTACCTGAGTTAAAGTATTGACACTTGTGGTCAGATCTTACTCAACTACAAGTACAAGTTGCTCGGTCACAATTTTACTCAAGTCAAAGTACAAAAGCACTCACGAAAGTACTTTGAAAAATACTTAAGTATTCAAAAGTACATTTTCATATGTCAGTACATTGCTGTGTTGTTTTTTCAGAGCTTTTACAGAAAATGTAACCCTCTAAAGCAGTGGTTCCCAACTTTTTCCAACTCAGGGCCCACTTTAAAGTCTCAAACATTTTCATGGCCCAACTCCAATGCCTGACATACAGAGGCCATATAATGCCTTTTTGGGGCACTTTTTTATATATATACATGAATATTTGAACATGTTTCATCCTCAGGTTACCAAGCCTGCTGGGGAAAAAAAGAAAAATACCACTAACTTTAAAATGACGGGCATTTATAAACCATTTGTCCAATCCAAAAACTAAAAAAAACTGGCGGAATTGTCAGAATTTCAAGTTTCTTAACCTACAACAATCATTAACAGAATGAAAAGAAGAGAGAAGTGCATCAACGTCTCTTGATTCTCATGTCCTTCTTGAAAATGTACAGAAAATCAACCGGTTGCTCACACTCAAGTGGGTAGAACATAAAAGAAAAAAAAACCACACTATTCTATGTTTTTCCTGCTTTTTTTCACATTTAAAAAAAATATTGTTTGTTTCATCTTTATGTAATTACATCCCCACTCACAGACACACATAAAAATTATACTTTTTAGAAATGATTTGGCGGCCCACTTCCAATACCCTTGAGGCCCACCATGGGGCCACGACCCACAGGTTGGGAATTGCTGCTCTGAAGCCACCTGATGTACTGACTTCCATGTAGAACCACTCTGCCACAATGGGTCTGTAGAAACACCTGTAACAACTTAAGCATCAAAATGCAATAAAAAACATTAAGGGCAGCTACTGTCGTTTGAGTTTCTTGTTTAAACATCTCTACTCAAAAAAAAAGAAGGCTTTTTCCTCCTCACACTTTCACTATGGGAGTTGCAAGTGTATGCTTCAGTTCAGGACCACAAACAAACTACAAGATTACTTTCAGCAACTCACTTCCTTGTGAACCACTTGGCTACATGACAACATAACACATGTCTTAATGAATTGATATCCGTGTCTGTGGACAGTGATGTAAACCTATTAAAGATGATGCACGTTTATTCTTGTAGACATATTTCCAAATCCATCACAGGTGTGAGTGGTGACTGTGATTGGGTCAGTGTGTGGCCAATTGGATTTTAGAAAAGACAAGAAAAACATCAACAGCTGATTACAAAGCTGCACTGATGCTGAGCTTCAAAAGAGAAAGTAATATCAAGCTTCCTAGAAATGTAGTGGAGTTAAAAGTACAATAATTGGCTTAAAAATGTAGTGGAGTGAAAGTCATACGTTTCCAAAGAAATAAGTACTCAAGTAAAGTACAGATACTCAAAAATGTACTTAAGTAAAGTACTCGAGTAAATATACTCCATTACTGCCCACCCCTGATCCTTAAAAATGAGGTGTCACTGACTAATTTTGACCTTATGGTTCTACAGTTATAAGCCTGAAAATCATAGATGACAAGGTGTAGACATGACATGGAGCATCTTGAAGTTAATTATGTCCAAAACAATGAAGAGGAAAAAAAAGGTGTTGCAGCTGCATTATGCCTGTTGCGGACTTTAGTCACATTTAAAAATGTGATATTTTCTGAAACTAGAGACTGAAATCTTTCAAATGAGGTGTCACTGATGACTTTTGACCTTATGGTTCTACAGTTATAAGCCTAAAAATCATAGCATGGTAAATAGGCCAGAATTTCTAAAAAGTCTTATTTTCAGAAAGTTTGTGTTTGGTTTCTAGGTTTCACAGGTCACTTCAGGTTTTGTAGCCCGGCTAAAGTTCTCGCCTGTCGCCAATTGGTCGATAGAAGTTGTCATGTAAGTACAGGAAAATAGTCGTCCCTGCAAAGCACACTGGGGCTTACATTAGCTTTAGAGGTGGCCTTTGGCATGACAATCTCTGTGTCCCCATTATGTCCTCAGACAGTGCTGGGAGAGCGCATACACACCGCTCTCACAGTCAATACTCTTCTCAGCGTGGCACTGCAAGGCAAAGTATTTCTGGTCTCTCATGCCACTGATTCATTTGTCAGCGCTCGCTTGGGTAACAGCAGCCGTGGTGGGCAGACCCACTAACACAAGTTCATCAATCACAGAAGGCAGATATAACGCCATGTACGTGAGCCACATGCTGACCAACCCAATCAATTGCATTCAAAAGCTGTTTCAACCACATCCCAATCAAGGTTTTGCTCCCTTCCTGAACACTCACTCAGCTGGAGGAGCAGGCGTCTTAACAAACGTCTGATGGAGAAAGTGTAAGAGAGAGCAGGAGAGTCACGGGTCCACATGCTTACAGAAATGTAATTCATTGTATCAAGACATGGGGATCACCCACCCTTTGTGATGGTGTGAATTCAGTGTGAAGATTACAGCAGCTCTAGCGCACAAGGCTTTGTTTTTGGATTATTTCATATTTTCAATCATAAATATATACAAGGAACGCTGTAGGGCAGGCGCCATAAAAGAAGGAATCGTGTAGTATTAAGCTACAAGGCGCCAAGATGTGATGGTGTGAAAATAAGGGGCTTTGTCTTGTTTGCATTTTTCCTATGATTCAGTTTCTCCACATGCAGCTTTGTCGTATGCAGAAGAGGTTTCAAATCAAACTCTCCACACAGTGCGCTGACACAAAAGCACAACAGGCTGGAGGACGGTTACGAGATTCTCCAGCCTCTTATGACGACTGGAAATAGAGAAACGATTCCCCTGTTTCGAAGCAAACAAAACATCTCAGAGCCAGTTGATACGCTTTGCTGCATTATGTCCAGACTCCTCACTTATACGTACAAAATCTTGATTCATTAAATTTAAAAAAATAAATGATATGGGCTGTTAAGCACTTGCCAAGCTCCCGCTGTGCTTTCACGCTTCTTGTTCCCTGACTGGTTTGGTTTCTCCAGAAATTAACTGATGCGCCTGCTGATCCTCTCTAACACTGTTGTCAGCAGCAGGCAGCTGCTTCAGTCATCAGAGTTCAGACGTACCAACTGTTAGCAAACTGTCCAGCACCAAACAGCAGACGGACAAAACTGGCATCTTGCTGGTAAAATATTTGGCAAGTGAAGGAGAGATTTCTACAATAAGGAACATAAAAACCAGCCGGGTGGAAAATAAATAACCAAGGAAATGTAAGATCACAGTTTGGTTTAGGAAGTGGATAAAAGCCTCACAGATCTCAGAGGAAATGTGATGTGGAGGACTGGAAAGTAGAGTAGCAGACTAGTCTTTGGTCTAATACACTCAAGGCTTGAGTCCTAACTTTTGCTCTCAATTGTTTTGTTTACCTTTTGTTTTCAGTCTTTTCTAAAACGGGAATGATGTTTGTTATATCAACAAATGCAATTATGGGCAACAGAAATGAATCAACGGGGTACTTTTTAGAGTTCAGCACAGCTGCACTATAAAACGTTCATGTACATTTACAGGAGTAGTGTGCTGTAATCTGGTATAACAATATGATACTGTTTTATATAAAACTGCATTCTGGGTATTTTGGCACTTCTCTATGGTCTAAAAGGTCAAAAACTTCTGGTTACAGTAATTTACGGTTTACAGCCATGGATCACCATCAGGGGTCTGCTGCTGCGCCATGTTCCTTCCCCACACAGGGTTACAATAATTAATCGATATTATATTCAATATGTTGCAGTTAAAAAAAGACATTTTTAGGTAAATCTCGTGAGCTAAAGCTCTGCTAGACAGCTGGGAGGGGGCAAGATGCGCTGAGCGGCTATACACAGAATAACTTTGTGAATTAGAACCTAACAGTTATTGTTGAGTGGGTTGAAAACATAATGGATATATGATCATGCCGTGCACAGGGTGTCTACACTACACTTCACGGCATTTACACTCAGTAGTCTTCATGGTAAAAAAAAAAATAGAAATAATAATAATAATAAAAAAAAAAAACACCAGTATGTAGGTATACGTACATTTAGAGCCACAATGAATTTTATTTATTTATTTATTTACTTATTTTTTGAATAAATGAAAGAACAATTATAAATTGAATTAAATAATAATAAATTGAAATATATTGTAAAATACTGTAAATGTAAGTTCCTATTTTTCCACAGAGCAAAATACTGTGAGTATACAGTATAGTTGTGTTGGAACTGCTGCCAGTGAAATACTGTATTTTTATGTTTGAACAACAATTCACTGTTAATTCAGTTAAAATTACTTGCTGTATTGTATTTTTTACAGGTAAAGGTACTCGAAAAAAACAGAACAATACCAGCAGCAATATCCAGTAAATTGCTGCATTTTTGCAACAAAAGATTTAATGCATTTTACATTCAGTCCTAAAAAAGTTATATATATATATATATATATATATATATATATATATATATATATATATATATATATATACATACACACACAAAGATATACCCTTGGGGTTACTCTTTATTTGAAGGGGTATACTGACTGACATAACACTGTCATAAACGTGACATGACGTCTGTTATTAAGTTGACGTAGACTTCAAGCATGTTTATGAATGTTGTCATTAAGAATCATTATTTACTCATATAACAACTTGAAATTTACAAAGACAACATAATCTGGCAATGATATTGCCAACAAAGTCAAGTTGTTATATCAAATATATCCCCAATCAATGTTGACTTTGCATCAAAGGTGACATAATTCACAGAATCACACTTAATGACAACATTCATAAACAGACATGAGGCCTCATCAACTTAATGACAGACGTTGTTTCATTTTTATGACAGTGTTATGTCAGTCTTATGTATTCACCTTTAAATAAAGTGTTTCCAAACTTGGTTGTTAAGACAACATCTAATCACATTGCTGTGCAGGTTAGTTCTTGTCAAATAGGGCCAACACAGCAGGTCTGTTATTCACAGAGAACAGACTTAATCTACCAATAAGAAATTTGCAATTCAACTACTGGGTCTTTTCTTTTAAACAGAGCTTCGCTGATTGGTGGACTTCCTTCAGCCTTTCACCACTTCCATAGCCCTTCATAACCAAGATCCCCAATTCCTCTTTTGACACCACACATCTTCAAGATCCTTCAGCTCCAACAACAACTTCCTTTTGAAAGTTCCCAAGACAAATCCCCAAACTTGGGTTGACCAGTTTTTTTTTTTTTTTTTTTTCTGTTGCTGCCCTTGAAGTCTGGAACCCACAAACCACATTATGAATGTTTCCATTCTTTTTTCTTTTAAATCTGCCCCCCAAAACCCACCTGTTCAGACTCACCTCCCCCGGTTTGTTCTTTTTTTTATCCCTGATTACCTGCCTCTTAGCCTACTGTATTACGTCTTTTCAGTATTTCGAAAACTGCTTTCGAAATGTGATGTATCATTATTTGTATTATTATTACTATGAAGCCACTTATAATGGCTAGACGTCATTCAAAATATATGTTACTATTGCTGTTTGCTCAGTGGGTGAGCAGTTGTTCTCAAACACTAATGCTCATTACCTGGCAACGTGATTGAAGGTTGGGTCAAGTTTTCAGATATGAAAGCAAACTGCTGGCTTTATTCAACTCTCATAACTCCTTTCACTGACAACTCCAGCCAGATGTGTAGTAAAAGTGTCTTTAAAAAAAATAAACAGCAGGTGGTGATTTTTGTGATTTTTTGACTCTACTTTTCCAACAAACACTAAAAGCTCCTCCTGTGATGGTACAAAAATAATAATGTTCAACATGCTTCACTACAGTTTAAAGGAGAAATGAAGAAAATAACCACACAAGAAGTATCAAGATAGGAAGAGAATAGGTAACACTTTAGGGGGTTAGAGGGAAAAAAGTTGCACAAAGTTGCTGCAACAAGCTGCAATCTCTCAGTGCCTGGAGATGAGGAAAAAAATGAAGTATGTCGATAAATTTTCCATTAGCTGATGTTACCTGGGGACTTTATGATGTACTGTAAAGGTTTGTAAAATACAGAAAATCCAAATAAAACAGAGTGGAGTACGGTGGCTCAAAGGGTCAAGTGTAGTAATATTTCTTTTTGATTGCCATAGTAATGACAAATGTTATTGATAGGTGCCTTTCAAAACACGCAAGGTCACCTTACAAAGCAGGTTTTAAAAACTGAAATCAACAAATTAACCAGACAAGAGTGACAGTGAGTGGAATCAATATGTGCAGAGATTTGGTGAATGAGAATCAGAGGAAAAAGAGGAGCTTTGAGAGTGGATATGAAAAGCCTGGAGAGAATCAATGTTACAGATGTCTGATAGGAGGGAGTTCAAGTAGTGGGAGGAGAAGCAGCTACAAACTCTGAAACTCATGGTGTTCAGGAGAGAAAGGTTCAGAGTGGTATAGAGAGGCAAGGTTATGGTTTTCCTCAAAAAGTGAGTCCTGAAATTAAATTGGTATTTGACTAAGAGCCTGTGAAGTATAGGACGCAGATTGTAAAGCTGCACACACCACAAATAATGACAACATTTCTCCACATTTAGCCCTAAAACATCACTTTATATGCAGATTTAGAGAAGCATTTGTAAAATGTATTTATGGAATATAATGTAAATGTTGGATGTTTTATCTGAATGTTAAATGTTATATCTAACTGTTACATGTTGTATGCAAATATTGTGAATAATGTCCTGATTCTGAATATTTAGTTACATTTCTAGACACTTAGTTTACATTCTACAGACAGACCCTGAACCATGTCAGAATGAATGAGTCTGGAACTTGGTTCAAGTTGGAGGAGTGCTATAATATTATTTCCTGAATGAGGGTGAGAGAGTGGTGGATGGTTTGGGGGAGAGGTAGAGTGGGGTGTAGTCTGCAAAGAAGTGACAATTGATGTTAAATGTACTACCAAGGGGGAAGATAAATTGGAATTGGTAGGGGGCCTTATACAGAACCCTGGGGAACACCATTAGTGACTGGGAGTGTTTGAGAGCCAGTGGTTTTGAGTTGAATGAACTTGGTCTCAGGGGTAAGGGGCCAACAACAAACAATGAGACCTGGTGGGATATTTGCTTTCTTCCTCAAACCATCAGCCATGAGCCCTTGGGTTAATTTGTACCCACATTTATATCTATCCATTGAAACGGATTGCAGGGACTTGTTATGCAATCTGTTGTGATGACATAACTCTTCAAAAGTTGTTCTGAAGAATAAATGGAGATTAGATCTTCTTTTCAACACTACTTTTCTTTTTTCAAGACATTGTCTACTAGATATTATATAGCAGTGTTGTTTGAAACATTACAATAGGCAAACTTTGTAATGCAGTTTTGATATTTCATCTTTCTCCATGACCAAGGAATGGAAAGAACCACCTGTCTGATATGATCCAGTTTGACGTTGCACAGACTGAATGATGGGTAATATCTTCAAATTAAGAGATATTGTAAATGTTTTCATTGAGTGTCATTTTTGTGAGGTCCTCAATCATCCTTGGGGTCTTGTAGAGGTATAAGTATTTTCTTAAAACCCTGAATAGGATATTTATTTTCAAAAACTTTCTTCCTAATAATAGCAATGTATTATTCTTTTATGAGTTGGGATTCATGTTAGAGGGCCTAACCCTAACCCTCACACTGATAAGTTCTCATAACTTACTTCATGAACTTCTCAGTGAACCTGACAAAAAGTGTTTTGAAACCCTTTGTTAAACAATGAAAAGAGGGAAATATTCTCCCTCCCTGCCCAGCTAACAATAAAACTTTTTTATTGCTTGTGAATTGGTAACAAATCCACGCTTGCCAGTGAATAACACTTTGCCCCATGTGTGTGTAAGAGAGGCATAAAGTGTGTGAGTGTGTGCACGTCCATGCACCAGAAGCTGTAAATTATGAGGCCAAAAAGGTTGAAAATGACAAAGGTTAATGAAGCGTATATGTGCTGGCTGGGAGACATTTAAGATATGTGTAAGGAATACTTGAGTTAATTCCACCACCCCAGTACCGTAAATACTCTGAGATAGAATATTAATGAAATTAGCTTCATATTTTCCATTTCACACAGTCACCCGGTAATTGGATTGTGACTCCTTTCCATAAATCTTTGCCTAATATCCGGCAATACCCTGCAATAAATAGATTTCTGTTGCTGTCAGACTTTAAGCGGGTTGAGACTGGAAAAGCATTTAAAAAGGGGAACAAAGAAAAGAGCGTGATATTTATTCTCTCCGGAGCGAGTCAATTTCTGAGCCCTACGGAGACAGAAACTTGGTCGGGAATGATTTAATACAAGCTAATGAACTGGATTCACTCAATCCTCGTTTATTTGTGTTTTTGGTTAATAAGCTCTTTATAAAGCCTGCTGTGAAGGTGTGTTCCACCCGAGGTTACAGCTTTAACATCATACACTCCACCGGAAAGTCGGCGCTCCGTTTGCCATTCCTCTGACATCATTGATTGACAACAGTAACACTTTCCTGAAACATTGGAACGCATCCTGCATTAGAAAGTTTAGATTCCTTACATTTTAGCCGCAAAGTTTGTTTCACAGTTTACTTCACCAACAAAATGTGATGAGTGAAAGAATCACACAGATAGCGATCACAACTACATTGACACCCTACCTTTTTTTGGGGTCATTACATCACATCCGTAGCCCGCACCCTGAATTTTCACTCTCTTTTTCAGGGATCCAGAGTTCAAACAAATCAAAAGTGTTGTTTCATCACGTCAAATTTCTCCTGTAAAGTCTGTTGTTTGTCTGTCTGTTGTGTCCGTTCTCATCAATAACAGCAGCTTTACAGTCTTAAATCATTTCCTCCGCAACATGAATCTGGCAAAGCTTGGGATATTTTAGTTTTTTCAGACTTCTGTTTACACAACAGGAGTGTCCCCACTGAGATTTGATGCCAGGAGAGCCTGATTTATACAAGAACTGCTCTCTTCTTGACTGGCCAGGAGCGTTGGTAGCTATGTAAAGCCCCTTAATAGGCCTGACAATCACTCATGCAGTAACCACTGGCCTTACTGCTCACACAAAGCCTGCCATAGCTAGGTAGACTGCCAAAAGAAAGATATTTTTGCCATGCCCAATCTTTTATTGTCATGTGCACAACAGGAGCTGTACAATCCGTGACCGGGCGCTAGAATTTCACAACTTTTGACAATCTTTCTCACAGCGAGTACAAAGTTGACTGCAAAGAAGACACTGAGCACTGATAAAGCTGGTTTTGTTCACACCAAGTCGTCAGACTAGACTGTGGTAAATGAGGACACATCTGCTGGTGTTGGTCCCGAGAGACCAAAAACTCTGTAATTCCTACAAGGCTTTACCCAGAAAGCTCAAATTTCACCCAGATGTGGATGACAAGGTGTAGAAGTGATGTGATGATGTCCTGTGTCTGACATGGAGCATCTTGAAGGTAATTATGTCCAAAACAATGAAGAGGAAAAAAAAGGTGTTGCAGCTGCATTATGCCTGTTGCAACACCTTTTGTCACATTTAAAAATGTGATATTTACTGAAACTAGAGACTGAAATCTTTCATATGAGGTGTCACTGATGACTTTTGACCTTATGGTTCTACAGTGAAAAGCCTTAAAATCATAGCATAGTATATGGGCCAGAATTGGATGGGATGAAAGGGGTTAAACCAGGATTGACAGAGCCAGTAGGAACCCGGGAGCCAGCCGCTATCTTGTATTTGAAATCAATTTTACATGACAGAGCAGCACTATGCTGGGACAATGAGGGGGTCAGAACCAGTTCACGTTTTTTCTGTCTTCAGAGAAGTGCTTCATGTTTTTTAGCTTTGAGCAACAAGACTGTCTGTGCCAAGTATAATTCCTGACACTTTTTTTTACAGAGCAGGAGTCCTTTCATAAGTTTTTTCAGCCCCCATGAATATCTTTAACGTTTTATCTCTCCTCTCATTCTGCGTCTCCAGACAGCTCCGAACGAGCCAGCGACTGTAGGTGAAAGAAAAATAAAAGACATATCACCTTACTTCGAGCTTTCTCATCGATTCTCTCTTTGTGATGAAGCTTGCCTCAAAGTGGATGCGATTAGCAGGGTTGTTTTCTATAAATACTGCTCCAAGACAAAGAAGCATCCGTGGATTATTTCGCGAGCGTATCAGCAGAAACTGAGGGAGGAGGGAAAGTTAGGCTGAGTTGGAAACAGAGGTACTGACTCACAGAAGTGAAGCCAAAGGGCAGCCAAAGAGATGCAGGTCTATCCAGCAGAGAGCGGGGAATTCACCAGAGGTTGATAAATGTCAGTCTTAAAGACACGCTGGACCGACTAAAGGTCTCAACATCTCCCAGTGTCACTGTCGACCTCTTGGTCAAAAAGTTAATGAGGTGAAAAAAAAACAAGGGGAACTTCAAGGATCAGTTCACCCACAAAGAAAACATCCTCACCTACCTGTTGTGAGTGTTTAACCATGCAGATAGTTTTTACTTAACCACATCCAAACTTTGGAGTACACTGTTTTCTTGCAAGTTGAATTAATCAAACACAGAATACTCAATGAATAATGCAAAATGACCAATGCCTTATCATCCATTTTCAGTAGAAGGCCTCTTTTTGACTCTCTGACCCTTTTAAGTCAGTTTTTTTAAATATATATATATATATATATATATATATACACACACACAGTACAGGCCAAAAGTTAGGACACACTTTCTCATTCAATGCTTTTTCTTTATTTTCATGACTATTTACATTGTAGATTCTCACTGAAGGCATCAAAACTATGAATGATGAACACATGTGGAGTTATGTACTTAACAAAAAAAGGTGAAATAACTGAAAACATGTTTTATATTCCAGTTTCTTCAAAATAGCCACCCTTTACTCTGATTACTGCTTTGTACATTTTCAGCATTTTTCAAGAAGTCATTACCTGAAATGGTTTTCTCTTCACAGCTGTGTCTTATCAGGGTTAATTAGTGGAATTTCTGGCTTTATCAATGAGGTTGGGACCATCAGTTGTGTTGTGCAGAAGTCAGGTTAATACACAGCCAACAGCTCTATTGGACAACTATTAAAATTCATATCAAGGTAAGAACCAATCAGCTAACTAAAGAAAAACAAGTGGCCATCATTACTTTAAGAAATGAAGTCAGTCAGTCCAGTAAATAGTCATTAAAAAAAAAAAAAAAAAAAAAAAAAAAAAAAAAAAAAAAAAAAAAAAAAAAAAAAAAAAAAAAAAAAAAAAAAAAAAAAAAAAAAAAAAATTGAATGAGAGGGTGTGTCCAAACTTTTAGCCTGTACTGTATAAATATTTTTTTTCTTTGTTTTTGGAAAAGAAAGTTTCTTTGATATACAATTAAACATTTTTTATCCATAGTAATTTTCCAGTTTTTTATATCTTGCACGTGTTTTTGAATTTTGCATAACTGTCTTTCTGCCACCTCCACTGATATAACATTGCACACATTCATTACCACTGTTTACATTCAAAACATTCATTTAACATCCACACGTTTGCATCTCACATATAAGGAACTCAACCAAGAACAAATAAACAAAGGGAGTTTATATTAAAATTGTGTCATTTAGGGGGGGTTATGTCAGGTTCTTAAAATGTTATTATTTAATATTTTTATTGTCTTGTGTCTTTCATTATTGTATAATATTGTCAAATTTTCTACGTGGCTTTATTTATTTTTACTCCACTCTCATTCTTACCCTTTGTATGTATTTATTTTATCTTATTCATTGCTTTTTATTAATCTTAACTATTTACTCTCTATTTTATTTTCATTTCATTCAATTTTATTTTTCATTTAATATCTCAGAATTTTTTATTTTTAACTTTTAAAATATATTTTAGAAGTGCGCATTGGTCTCTACTGAAAAATATTTTCTCCAGATACGTTTTTGCTATTTTTCTGCTTTGTATGTATTTTATGAAACTTTTGTTCAATCACTGTGAAACACTTTGAACTGCATGTGTTAAAAGTGCTACATAAATAACAGTTGATTGAAAGTTGATGATTGATTAAAGGGTTTTGATTTCAGTAATTGGTCACATTCATCAACATCCCTAATATGAGTTAATGATTAACAAACCCACCATGGTCACTCTGTATCCAGTCTGACCAAAACCATCAGCATCCATATAAAGAAAATCAGCACTGAGAGCTTACAGGGACACATTTGTACTACCAGGTTAAAGGAAAACAACTTTATCAGAGTTATAAACCAAATCAGTCCCAGCTGTGTGTGATCTTATTGTGGATGGAGCGTGAAATACAAACACTGTGGGAGCTCCACCAATAAGAAACATACAGTATACCTTACCTTTGGTTCTCTCAGTTAAGTATAGAGGCAGTCTTTGAAGAACTAACATACAGGATGATAAATCAACTACACCTATTCTGGGGTAAATGGGCAAAATATGTTCATGTTGTTACAGGACTGTACAGAGCCCCTGAAGGGACAAGAAAAGGTTAAAAAAATAATAATAGTTTGACGTATGCACTTGCAACTCTTACGTGCTCACCTGAAAATTTCAAGTGCTCACCTGAAACCTTTTCTGGTGCCCACCTAAAAGTTTTAGGTGACATTTTGTGTACATCCAACGGTAGCCACAGAGCTGGCCAGATGTTTGAAGCTGTCCCTCTATGAAATCAAACACACGATCCAAAGCGGTGAATCCTTTACGTCAAAACAGATGTGGTGGTACAGGTGATGATATGCACCTAAAAGTTTTAGGTGCGCATCTGAAAAGGTTTCAGGTGAGCACGTAAAAGTTTCTAGTGCGTATGCGAAAGTTTTAAGTGCACACGTGAAATTATTATTATTTTTTTTACCTTTTCTTGTTCCTTTAGGGGCTCCGTAGGACTATAACTGCTTCACAGCAAATATTACTTATGTCCTTTGGCTGAAAATGTTCAGCAATTCACTAAAACCATTCAGGCTCTTTACAACTTGGTTTGGTGATGAAGGCTGATAGCTCCCTGAAAGAATGACATTTTATGAAATCACAGCTTTCTATAAAAAGTAGATAATTAAACATTACCATGCAGTATTATCTAAAAAAAACAAAACAAAAAAAAACATCATAGCTTTTGTCTTTCTTTCCTTAAATAGTCTTGCTGCATTTCCGTATGTAATTTAATTTAATTATAATTGGTGCTTGTCAGGTTTGTATTTATGTTTTTCTCCTGTTCTGTTTTGTTTTAACATGTTGCTCCTGTTGGGGACTTGCTCTTTAGTGCTTGTCAGTGTATTGTTGTTATACATGTAACAAGAATAAAAATATTGATAAGAAAAAAAGAAAAAAGTGCAACTTGTAGGCCTCACCTCTCAAAATCCCTGGGCACCCAAGGAGTGTTACCCCCCGGAGATAAATTTGCACCAATGCACCAATAATTGCTGTGTAATTAATACCAAAGGGTGCACTGGTCATTTCCAATCACGGATAACGGTTTTCTTTATTCCTCCAACAGGAAACAATTGTGCTACCAAAGATCAGCTTTGTTTAAATCAGTATTACGTCTAAGTCCAGTCACACTGTTTCATGTGACTGAATGTGGACACCAGCGGCACAAACGCTTCATCTCTTAGAGAGAAAGAGAGACTGAAGACAGATCTGTCTCTCTGAAGTCTGATGGAGAGACTGAGACAGCTATCTGACAAAGTCAATTTTCCTTTGATTTGTGTGTCTGAAAATTCTGTTTGAGGGTCAGAACATTCAGGAGGTTTGTAACTTGTGAAAAATTGGTCCAATATTTACTCATTGACTTTGGGGCATCAGAAATGATGAAATAATTCAATTCTCCGTCCAGCGTGGACGAATGGAACCGGGACCTGTCACAATCTCTTTAAGCAGCGGGGCAGAAATATGCGGCACTGAAGCAAAAAGGACTTTGTGTGTGATTCCTCTCTCAGTCGTCTTCAGCACTGTGGAAATGGATTTTGTTAAAAAGCTTCAAAGTTTGGATTGTTTCTTGTGCTTCTTTTAAATCTGCGTGTCAGAGATCAAAATTATCCACCTCTTTGAAAAGTGGAGCTCACACACATTCTGAAAGGCAGGAGGAAAAGAAAGAAAAGGCACAAACAGCACAGGTTTTGGTTACCAAGAGGGTGCTTGAGCACTTATTTTGAGTTCTGAAAGAGCACGTTTGGGTCTTTTGGCTCCCAAGAGGAGGGCACTTATGCATTTATTTTGGACCCCAGGACAACACTGCACAACTTTGCTTCCAAGAGATTGTTGTAGCAGGCGTTTTGGCTCCCAGGAAGGTACTTCAGGCCAAGGTTGGTTACAAGGAGGGCACTTTAGCATGTGGTTATGTTCCCAGGTCCACAGTTTATCACGTTTTAACCAGCCTTTAAAGTCTCAAACATTTTCGTAGCCCATCTCTGATCCCATAAATACAGAAGCCTGAAAATGCCTTTTTGGGGCACTTTACATATATATATATGAATATTTGAACATGTTTAACCTTCCAGATACCGAACCTGCTGGGGCAAAAAAGAAAAATAACACTCATTTTTAAAATTACTGCCATTTATTTGCCATTTGTCCAATCCAAAACCTGGAAAAACTGGCAAAATTGTCAGATTTTCAGGTTTCATAACCAACAACCTTCATTAATGGAGTGTAAAAGAAGATGGGGGGGGGTTTATCAACGTCACCTTGATTCTCATGTCCTTTTGAATGTTCCGAAAAATCAACCGTTTGCTCGCACTAACTTTGGTTTAAAAAAAATCTACACTTTTTCATGTTTTTCCTGCTTTTTCTGCACATTTAAAACATTATCATTTGATTTTATCTTTATGTAATTACATCCCCACACACAGACACACACATAAATGTTATACTTTTTGGAAATGATTTGGCAGCTCACTTGCTATACTTTCGCAGCCCACTAGGGGGCATTAGACCACAGGTTGGGAATCACTGCATTAGAACATTCTGAAAGGGCCAATTGCGTATAATTTCTCCGGAGGGGACACTCAAGCACATGTTTTGGCTTTGAAGAGGAGGGCACTTATACATGTGTTTTGGCTCCCAGTACCACAGTTAATCATATTTAAACCATAGACCGTATACAGACCGGACAGCGTGGGCTCTGCCTTTCATAGTGTGCGGTTTTGAAGCCAAAAGAATCCCCTTACTGGAGCCAGATTTGGTCGCCATTGTACAGCTGGTGTCTGTGCAGTCAAGAATTTTGAGTGGAGCCGGGTTAAAATAAAAATAAAAATATTAATTTCCTTTTCTTTTGAAGGTCTAATCTTTCTTTGGCTGTCTTTTCTGAACTTTCTCATATCCCTGATAGAAAATACACACAAACGGTAGCTGCTTTTTAACACCAAATTACTAATGGAGAACCAACTCCTCAGAAACAAAAAGAACTTGTTCACATGCAGCCAAATAACATCTTCATATCATCGCAGCGTAAGGATGTGAGAAACATTTCTTTGAGGTGGAATCACTTTTTAAAGTTTTAACACCTCTCATCTGGAATGCATTGGAGACAGAGATTTCGACCTATACTGCAGCCAGCCACCAGGGGTCAGGGTGTTGGTGGAAACTTCTGTTGGAGCTGACTGTCACTGTGTCCACTGATTATACACTCTATGGTTTAAACCAGCTTATGAGGCAGGTAAATGTGGTAGGTCAAGCAGGGGGGCACGTCAGCATTGGTTTCGGTACCCAGGAAGGTACTTGAACAAATATGGCAAAAGCAGGGCACTTTAGCACAACTTGACCTTCACAAGAGCACTGTAGCACATGCATGGTTCCTGAGAGAGCACTTTAACATGTGCAATGGCTCCTAAAAGGGACACTTAGAAATTGTTTAAGTTTAAAGAAGGTAATTTGGCACATATTTGGCTCCAAGCAGGATACTTCATATTTACTACCATATTACTACATAATAACATAATACTACCACTACTGTGTTGTTTTAACTGATGTTTTTAATTCTGTAAAGCGTCTTTGAGTATCTAGAAAAGCGCTCTATAAATAAAATTTATTATTATTATTATTATTATTATTATTATTATTATTATTACTATTATTATTATTACCATATTTTGGCTTCAAAGTAGACACTTGAGGGTGTTTTTTGGCTCCCAGGAGGACAGTTTATCATGTTTTAACCAGCTAAAGGTGCAGATTAGTGAGGTTTGCCAAACAGGAGTTCACTTCAGGATTTGTTTTGGCTCCCAAGAAAGCACTTAAGCATAAGCTTAGGCACTTAAGTATGACTTTGCTTCCACAAGGGTGCTCTAGCATGGTGGTTCCTCACCTTTTTTGGCTGGGACCCCATTTTGACATCACAAATTTCTGGGGACCCCAGGGACATTTTGTTTTGTTTGTTTTGTAAAATTATTATTATAATTTTAATGTTTTGTATACTGTGATGTAAATAAAGAGTAGCCAGAATTAGCACACAAACTGAAAATTGTATTTTTTCCAGATCAGGATATAGACTTGATTCCATGAGAACTTTCAAATTCAAAAATTTGTAAAGGCACGTAGAGCAGTAAACAATGTGAAGAACTGTAGACAAAGATAAGAAACAAACAGCCCAAAGCTCAGTATTGCAATGTAAATTGCTGCCTATCAAAAATACTGACTCTAGGACATACAAATAGAAAACAAATTGCTTGGATACTAAAATACTAGAAATAATGAAATACTTCAAAATGATATGCTAAAATGTAGGGGTGGAAGTAACTAATTACAAATACTCAGATAACTGTAATTAAGTAGTTTTTTGGGGTACTTGTACTTTTATGAGCAGATTTTCAAGTCTGTTCTTTTACTTGTACTTAAGTAAATCATACTTGAGTACTGAGTACAATTTTCATTAATATCTAGACTTTTTATCTGCATTTTTGTAGTCAGTAAGGTGATTTGATAGTAAACAAGCCGATGAAAACCAGGACATATGGATGACAAAACAAAACAAAAAAATGTTAATAGGTGTTAATGATTGATCGTTAATTGATTTTGTGTTAAGAATTTAACCAGTTAAAAATGTATTCATGGATATTCTATCAATAGTCGTGGCAGCAACTGCACCTCATCTAATTTTGTTTTTTGTCTGCCTGAGATCTTTGCTGAATAAGGAAATAAAAACTTAAAATGAGAAAAAGAAAGACAAAAAAACAACAAATGAAAATGAGCAAGAAACACTTGTTTTATCTTATCAGTTATTAATGATTGTGGATTGTTAGCGTTTTAACTATTGGTAAAGCAAAACACAAACTTTAGAGTCCTATCTGGAGAGGTGACAGTGACATCACCAGTTAAAAGTAACTAATAATCTGAGTAGTTTTTTTCACGTATACTTTGTACCTTTACTTGAGTATTTTTCTAACACCAGTACTTGTGATTGAGTAATATTTTAGCAGTAAAATACTATTTAAAATGCTGAAATACTTAACGATAAAATGCTAAAAGAACTAAAATAAGTCATCATAAAATGCTAACTACATACCAAAACATAGAATGCAGCTGTTCAGTGTGCTGTTTAATTTATTATTATTATTTAAAAAAAATAATAATAATAAATACTTTTATCTGTATTTCTTTTTTTAATCTATTACTAGACACATCAGAGGACCTTGTTTGGGTTCTAAGCGACCCCTAATCGGGTCAAGGTTGAGAACCCCTGCTCTAGCGTATGGTTTCGCTCCTTTGATGGCACATAAGCGTATTGTGGTGCCTAAGTGGGCACTTAAGCATATTTTGGCTCCCACGAGAAGGACATGTATATGGGTCAATGACAAAAAGAGGGTCGAAAAACTTATTTTTTAAAAGTTCTTTGAAAATGGATAAAAAACATATTTCTGAGTGAAGAATTAAGTTTTCTAACAGATTTCAGTAGATGACCAACATTTCAAAGTTTTTAGGTTCATTATTTTTTAGTATTTTTAATTTGAGCACCCAAAAATGTCAGGTGGCTCAGCCAAATATATGAAAATATATTTATATGTTCCTGTTATTTTTTCTGTGTGAAATTATTGGCAAGTATCTCTCAAGTGTCTGTAGTGACTCATACATTTTCATTTTGTGTGTTTCATTTATTTCATTTGTGAATAAGATAAATAATTTGATGTTAAAATAACATTTCACATTATTACATTGGTTGTACCACCTGACATGGAAATTGTTCCAGTCACCAATGAAGTGAAAAAAACTTTTTTATCAGTATTTCAGAGAAATCTACAAACTTTTCCACTTGGTCACAAATGTCATTTGGGCTCCTCTGGCTGATGCAGTTTCCTGTTTCCTGTTTTATTCTCTTCACTTAAAATTTTGAAAATTACGGGACAAAAGTTTTTTAAATTTCTCAACAGCTTTAAAATATTTTTTATTTGCAAAGAATGTTTTATTTAAAAAGGTTCAAGCATAAAATAATGCCACTGTATTTTTAATTTCCATTTACAATAACTGACATTCAATTTTTAGAGTTTAATTACTGTGGATACTTGTCAGGACGGTTGCACCACCTGACATTTTGGGGGTTTGAGGAACCAAAACACAGAAAAACATGTTATATTTTAATAGTTTAAAGATGTGTTCAAATAAGACAGGTTTCAGAGAATAAAGAAATACATGTGATGAAATACTCAATTCATGACGTAAGGAAATATTGCACTCGGACACAAAAAAGGGGACGTCACGTCATTGACCCATATACGTTTTTTAGTGTCAGGAAGGCATTTGTTTTAACACCCACAAAGGCACTTTAGTGTACGGTTGGTTTCAAGTAGGGCCCCACATCTATGCACAAGCTACCTCAATGTGTTTCTCTCCATTTGCCTTGTCTTCTCTATAATTTGTGTTAAACTCTCCTGTTTCTCATCCCCGTATTGTCAGCTGTTCTTTAATGAATGCTACAGAGCGTCTGCGAGCAGACATAAGGAGAGACTGGCAGTATTACTAATGAGTTAACAGTAACTCTCGAGGAACACGACGGGCCCTGCGTATCCATGTGGAACCATGTTAACTGAGCAAACTGTCTGCATTGACAGCACATAACAAATCAAGTCACTCTCACCCACTCCTGAAAATGAATATTCATGACAAACACCAGCTATTAAACTCCATCAAACCACGTGGAGCGCAGAGCAGGACATGAAAGCAGAAAGAGTTGATACTGATATTTAAAATTATTACTTCCCTCTTCTTCCCTGCCACCTCGTCCGCTGCATCGACCAGGTGCTTTCAACTATTTGATCCGTCTTATTAAACCCATCGCCTGTCTCTTGATCTGCGGCATTTAAGCCCAGGCTAATTGAACACTGCCTGACATTTCAGCTCCCCTAGAACCCTGCTGGACCTGACAAACAGCAACATGTCAGTTTCTGCTTTTCACTATAATTGGGTTTCCATCTTGGCTGTTGAGCTCCCCGCCCCTTATGGCAGTACATAAGTTGGAAAGCGTGCAAGCTGTGTGTGTGTGTGAAAACAGAGAGCTACAGATTCATTATGTATGAATGAGCGGAGACAAGACAAACAAGAAG
>RPOG01004785.1:0-17792 GCA_008086565.1 Thalassoma bifasciatum
AGAGCCTGGCTTTAATGAGCAATCAGCCTTTTTAGAAGTGATAACTCCAGTTTGCCCACAGGTTGGCAGCCAAGAGGCAACCTGTCAGCACAGTCAGTGGGAGTGTAAATACAAACTAATGAGCATCCTAGATTATAAATAAACTAAAACCTTCCTCCTGGGTACAGTTTTCATCACTCATGTGACTCTGTCTGTTAATACACTGTAGCCTGAGCAACTTTTTTTTTGCATAAGATAAGCTCATTATCTGTGGCTCTTCATCCTTTAATCATCTCATTTTTGTTTTACTCCACAAATATAAAAGCTGAGATGTGTTCCTCTCTCTAAAGATGCTCTCACATTTCAAAATAGTCTCATTACTGCGAAAGATTAACAAGTCTCTAAATTTTTTTTTTTTGGCTTAGCTGAAACACAGCCTTTTA
Source organism: Thalassoma bifasciatum (assembly GCA_008086565.1). NCBI lineage: Eukaryota > Metazoa > Chordata > Actinopteri > Labriformes > Labridae > Thalassoma > Thalassoma bifasciatum. The sequence goes on from RPOG01004785.1 coordinate 423, forward strand.
AAATCAAGAACAGTTTCTTAACATAAGGACTGGAACAAAAGAGCACTGACGTGATTCCTGAATCAATAAGCATTCAAAGACAGATGGTTATTTCTATCCCATCATACATGATAAATATACCAACTAGATCTTTCCCAGTTTCTGTTCTCTGTATCTGATTTGCTCAGTCAACAAGTGATGTTTATGTTTTTCAGAAAAACTTGGCTGGAAGTAACTGTCACTCCGTCTCTGTTTAATACCAGCATTGCTTTGCAGATGTAACATCTCCATCTTGTTAACTGCACTCAGGAAGAAAACAGAAGCAAATATGAAAAATGTTCTGCCCTAAAAAGCGACCAAAGCAAACTGGTAAAAGAAAATCACGACATGTTCCCTCTGGAATATGTGACCTGTCTGCTCCAGTTAACAAAACCACAACTTTCAAATATCTGTTCCCCTAACACTACTGTAGCTTCATAGGGCTTGACTTATTATGGATTATTATCTATTTTAAAAAGGAAGGAACCTGTGGATTGAGTCTTTTTTTGTATCTATGTTTTAACCCTGTGGTGCATAGTGGTCACTACAGTGTACACCTATTTAAAAGTTATTTACCCCTAAATTCAATGTTTCATGTGGTGGAAATTCATATTAACCCGTGTCAGGATATTTTATTCTTCTTAGGGCCTGAAATAATGTTTTCAACTTTTTTCCAAACATATATATATATATATTTTTTAAATGTTATAGACAAACATTTGAGGGTGAAAAAGCTTATAAACTATAAATTATTCAGTGTTAAAATGGATGAAGGAGAGTTCAAATGTTTTGCAAAGAATCAAAAAAAGGTTATTCATGAAATTACCAAAAACAAAAAGAAAAGAAGTCAAACAAAAAAAAGAGTCATATTTACATTAAGTCCACACTGTTTTATGTTGAATGCTCAGTTACAAATATTTGAAAAAAAGGGAAACTTTTTTTAATGCCTTAAGACAAATAAAAACACTCAATTCAAAAATATTTCATGCATCAGAGGGTTAATACATTGTAATTGCAACACAGGGAAAAGTAGTTGCAATTAGATTTTTTTTTGCAAATTATTCAGTCTTGATGTAAAATATTTACAAGATAAATCAAGATGAATTATGGGTAACTTTGCCAATGAAGCAGAGGATGTGAGAGCAGGTGCAGACAGAGTAGACAACCCATCTAACTGATCCACATATCAGAGTAAAGTCATTGTTAGCTGCATTTGGTTACTTTATCAACTGAGGCAGCTGTTCACAAAACATCTGTTGAAAATGAGGAGGAGCCTGTTTTTTTAGAATGTGTGTCATTGTAATTCTTTTAAATTTTTATATTTTGAAGTATTCCTGGAGTGTTATCAAATTTGTTCTGTGCAGCGTCCTTAGGTGCCCTGAAAGGCGCCTTTAAATAAGATGAATTACTATTATTATTATTATTATTACTTCAGGGCGACTGCTACATATAAACTGGTCTGGCTGATAAGTGGTACTTTAGAAACCTACTTTCATACTGTTCATGAATTTAAAAAAGCTTTCTGTGTTTCTTTCAGCATGTGGAGAGCGGTGGAGGTCAGTGCGTTGGCTGCAGGTTCAGAGGAGAGGAAAGCTTAGCTCACTACTCCCCGTGGTCCTGTGGAACCATCGGGCCCTGCCTCAGCCCCTTTGAGCCCGACACGCTCACACACACCTCGGCTCACTCCTGCTCCGAGCACTCGGTGAGACTGAGACAGATTTGACAGTTAAAGCTGTATATTTGTGCCTCAGCTCTGACTAACATCTCCTGTGCTTCTCTCCTGCAGGATCTGGACGGTAACGGTGGAGGAGGTGTTGGCGTCAGCAGTGTGGGGAAGCGATGGCTGCATTCTTTGGATCAGTACCGGCGCCTGAAAGATGAAGACCCCATCATTCCCTTCAGTGAGGGGCCTATGATCTCAAAGTGGGGGGCCATCTCCAGAGCAGCTCGTACAGGCTACCACACCACCGACCCCGTCCAAGCTACAGCCTGTCAGAGCAGCGCCAGGACCACGCCCATCAACTTTAAAGGTGAGGAGGCGAAGAGCCCTTCTCTGGGGGTCCTTCTCACCATGTCGGGTTTTTAATTAACATTATCTGTTACTAGGGCTGGGTGGTATACCGGCTCATACTGAACACCAGTGTTTTTTTCTCTATGATGTGAAATTCTCATATACCCCAATATTGGTGCATGTGGTCAAAAATTGGGAGCATAGAGCAGTAGAATNGAGAGAGAGAGGAGAGAGAGGGAGAGAGACTTTAACAAGCAGTGACTCAGGCTTTGGGCTGAGTAAAGCTTTGTTCAGGCAGCGGCTCGTCAGATATGTTTGCATGAAGACATCTGCTTCAAAATGGAGTTCTTATGGAGGAGAGCTTAAGAGGTTAAAGTCTTTGTTTAATGACCCCACTTTAATTTTAGAGCCTGGCTTTAATGAGCAATCAGCCTTTTTAGAAGTGATAACTCCAGTTTGCCCACAGGTTGGCAGCCAAGAGGCAACCTGTCAGCACAGTCAGTGGGAGTGTAAATACAAACTAATGAGCATCCTAGATTATAAATAAACTAAAACCTTCCTCCTGGGTACAGTTTTCATCACTCATGTGACTCTGTCTGTTAATCCACTGTAGCCTGAGCAACTTTTTTTTTTTTTGCATAAAATAAGCTCATTATCTGTGGCTCTTCATCCTTTAATCATCTCATTTTTGTTTTACTCCACAAATATAAAAGCTGAGATGTGTTCCTCTCTCTAAAGATGCTCTCACATTTCAAAATAGTCTCATTACTGCGAAAGATTAACAAGTCTCTAAATTCTTTTTGTTTGGCTTAGCTGAAACACAGCCTTTTAAAATCAAGAACAGTTTCTTAACATAAGGACTGGAACAAAAGAGCACTGACGTGATTCCTGAATGAATAAGCATTCAAAGACAGATGGTTATTTCTATCCCATCATACATGATAAATATACCAACTAGATCTTTCCCAGTTTCTGTTCTCTGTATCTGATTTGCTCAGTCAACAAGTGATGTTTATGTTTTTCAGAAAAACTTGGCTGGAAGTAACTGTCGCTCCGTCTCTGTTTAATACCAGCATTGCTTTGCAGATGTAACATCTCCATCTTGTTTACTGCACTCAGGAAGAAAACAGAAGCAAATATCAAACATGTTCTGCACTAAAAAGCGACCAAAGCAAACTGGTAAAAGAAAATCACGACATGTTCCCTCTGGAATATCTGACCTGTCTGTTCTAATTAACAAAACCACAACTTTCAAATATCTGTTCCCCTTACATTACTGTCGCTTCATAGGGCTTGACTTATTATGGATAATAGCCTATTTTAAAAAGGAAGGAACCTGTGGATTGAGTCTTCTTTTGTATCTATGTTTTAACCCTGTGGTGCATAGTGGTCTCTACAGTGGACACCTATTTAAAAGTTATTTACTCCTAAATTCAATGGTTCATGTGGTGGAAATTCATATTAACCCGTGTCAGGATATTTTATTCTTCTTAGGGCCTGAAATAATGTTTTCAACTTTTTTCCAAACATATATATATATATATTTTTTTTTTTTAAATGTTATAGACAAACATTTGAGGGTGAAAACGCTTATAAACTATAAATTATTCAGTGTTAAAATGGATGAAGGAGAGTTAAAATGTTTTGCAAAGAATTAAAAAAAGGTTTTTCATGAAATTACCAAAAACAAAAAGAAAAGAAGTCAAACAAAAAAAAAGAGTCATATTTACATTAAGTCCACACTGTTTTATGTTGAATGCTCAGTTACAAATATTTGAAAAAAAATGGAAACCTTTTTTAATGCCTTTAGACAAATAAAAACACTCAATTCAAAAATAATTAATGCATCAGAGGGTTAATACATTGTAATTGCAACACAGGGAAAGTGATTGCAATTAGATTTTTTTTGCAAATTATTCAGTCTTGATGCAAAATATTTACAATATAAATCAAGATGAATTATGGGTAATTTTGCCAATGTAGCAGAGGATGTGAGAGCAGGTGCAGACAGAGTAGACACAATCCATCCAACTGATCCACATATCAGAGTAAAGTCATTGTTAGCTGCATTTGGTTACTTTATCAACTGAGGCAGCTGTTCACAAAACATCTGATGAAAATGAGGAGGGGCCTGTTTTTTTAGAATGTGTGTCATTGTAATTCTTTTAAATTTTTATATTTTCAATTATTCCTGGAGTGTTATCAAATTTGTTCTGTGTGGCGTCCTTAGGTGCCCTGAAAGGCGCCTTCAAATAAGATGAATTACTATTATTATTATTATTATTACTTCAGGGCATCAAACGACTGCTACATATAAACTGGTCTGGCTGATAAGTGGTACTTTAGAAACCTACTTTCATACTGTTCATGAATTTAAAAAAGCTTTCTGTGTTTCTTTCAGCATGTGGAGAGCGGTGGAGGTCAGTGCGTTGGCTGCAGGTTCAGAGGAGAGGAAAGCTTAGCTCACTACTCCCCGTGGTCCTGTGGAACCATCGGGCCCTGCCTCAGCCCCTTTGAGCCCGACACGCTCACACACACCTCGGCTCACTCCTGCTCCGAGCACTCGGTGAGACTGAGACAGATTTGACAGTTAAAGCTGTATATTTGTGCCTCAGCTCTGACTAACATCTCCTGTGCTTCTCTCATGCAGGATCTGGACGGTAACGGTGGAGGAGGTGTTGGCGTCAGCAGCGTGGGGAAGCGATGGCTGCATTCTTTGGATCAGTACCGGCGCCTGAAAGATGAAGACCCCATCATTCCCTTCAGTGAGGGGCCTATGATCTCAAAGTGGGGAGCAATCTCCAGAGCAGCTCGTACAGGCTACCACACCACCGACCCCGTCCAAGCTACAGCCTGTCAGAGCAGCGCCAGGACCACGCCTATCAACTTTAAAGGTGAGGAAGCGAAGAACCCTTCTCTGGGGGTCCTTCTCACCATGTTGGGTTTTTAATTTACATTATCTGTAACTAGGGCTGGGTGGTATACCGGCTCATACTGAATACCAGTGTTTTTTTCTCTATGATGTGAATTTCTCATACACCCCAATATTGGTGCATGTGGTCAAAAATTGGGAGCATAGAGCAGTAGAATGCNGTAAACTTGTGAGTTCATTTTTCCATTGATGATGGCGAGCTGTCCAGGCCCTGAGGCAGCACAGCACCCCCACACCATGATGCTCCCCCCACCATACTTAACAGTGGGAATAAGGTTTTGATGATGGTGTGCTGTTCCATTTTTCCTGCACACATGACGTTGTGTGTTCCCACCAAACAATTCAACTTTGGTTTCATCACTCCACAGAATATTTTCCCAGTTGCACTGTGAAGCATCTAAATGCTTTTTTGCAAACTTCAAACGTGCAGCGACGTTCTTTCCAGACAGCAATGGCTTCCTGCGTGGTGTTCTCCCATGAAACCCATTTTTGTTTCATGTTTTACGTATTGTAGATGTGTCAACAGAGATGTTGGCATGTTCCAGTGATTTCTGTGAGTCTTTCGCAGACACTCTAGGCTTCTTCTTTACCTCATTGAGGATCCTGTGCTGTGCCCTTGGAGTCGTCTTTACAGGGCCACCACTCCTTGGAAGAGAAGCAACAGTGCCGAACTGTCTCCATTTGCAGACATTTTTTCTCACCGTGGATTTGTGATCATCAAGACTTTTAGAGATGGTTTTGTAACCTTTTCCAGCTTTACACAAATCAACAATTCTTGATCTTAGGTCTTCAGAGAGTTCTTTTGAGCGAGGCATGGTGCACATCAGACAGTGCCCCTCATCAAGAGACAACTCTTAACTAGTGTGTGTTTTCCAGTGGGCAGGGCAGCTTTAAGCCACACCTCATTAATTGAACTTCAGGTTGGCTCAAACCTGACTCATAAATTTGACTAACTAGCTCTTGGAGGATCCTTAGCTGGGGGGTGTACTTACTTATTCCAGGGACAGTACACTTACAATTGTAGTTTACCGGTTATTTTATACGATAACATGCAATTGTTTGGGTGGCATTAGTTTAAGCAGACACTGTTTACTCATTCTTGTGATTTGAGCTAAGATCAGACCACATTTTAGGACCAAATTAGGCAGAAATGTACAAAATTACAAAGGGTGTACTTACTTTTTCCTCCCACTGTATTTAGAGAGATGAAATGACTCTTCTCTTTAAATGGCCCTGGTAAAACCTTAAACCTGTTGACTCCTGGTGTTTCCCCGCCCATTATGTCTGTTTAACGTCATAGTCAAGTGAAATACGATCTAATTTTGACATAGTTTGTTTTATTTTGAAAGTCAGTCCCGTTATCGATGGTTTCCGGGTACCACTTCCTTTCCCGCTGGATCTTTCCTGCGTTAAATTTATGCATCACTTCGACCTGACTGAACAATCTTAGTTCACATTTCCATGGCCTGTTCTGTTTTTCTCACAATTTTTGCAGGCATGTTCTCCTCGACTTTTTTAAAAAGCAGCTGTAAAACTGTTGTCCAACTAGACAAGTCGTTCTGTCAAGTTGCAAAACTTGCACAATAAAAGGTTTTATATTTTAACAGTCATGCATTCTGATTCCTCAACTTCATAAGAATTACGAGTGTCACCTTTTTGTGAACAGCAGCATTTTGTGGGGCCATTCAAACCTGTGTTAATAAAAGTATAATATAGTTTGGACAGTGGACACTGATGTTCTTCTACAATATTCACTCCTCATGACAATAAAATATGTCTTTCTAAGCCAATTTACTGCAGTAATAATTTGCTAAATGAATAGAAAATGAGTTTAAGACCCAATCATGCATGAAAAAAAATATATACCGTTGAATATCGTGATACTGATATAACTTTGAAAAATACTGTGATATCAATTTTTGGTCATACCGCCCAGCCCTGTTTATTACATAAATATTTATCATGTATGCCTATCCCTTTTAGATTATAACCCACACTTGGATCACAGCGACTACAGGTGGAGTTCTAGAGGCTCAGACTCTTCCAGTCACTCCAGTTTTCTTGAGAGGTAAACCACACAAACACATTACAAGGTCTTGTAAGACGAGTCTTTTCTTCTCACTCGGAACGAAAACATCGAGACACGACCAGAAAGAGGGAGTAGGGAAATAATAACAAGACGTCTGTAAAGGAGGGACACCAGTCAGATTTTTATCTCGTCGAGTGACCGATCTTATTGGGTGAACCGTCGGTATTTTCCACAGTCCCTTCGGGAGACGACTACAGAGATTACCAGCATTTTAACACAGCTATCTTCATTTTCAGCCCTGTTGTTTGTCATTACTGGGTCATTTTCTCTCAGCACGATAATTGATTGACTGTTTCTTCATCGTCTGTGTGTTTTTGTGTTATAGTGAGCTTCATGGCCGTCGCACATCAATAAGCAGTGGAGAGAAAATCGTATCAGATCTCCCAGCTCCTCAGAACACGTACAGTCGGGATCGAGACCAGGCTGAGAGTGAATCTGACCCCGGTCCAGACATCGAGCTGGAACTGTGCGCGCTTGACATGGAGGATTCAGACCACCAGGAGATCAAGTCTCAGGTTGGTTTGGTTCTGTACAGTCAAGCTGAGCCACATGCAGACGAAACACAATGTACTGTTTAACAGTGGAGCCCAACCTTTTCCATATCAGTGCCCATTTTTAAGTCTTAAGAATGTCCAACACAATAAGTTCAGAGGATATAAAATGCCTTGTTAGAGACCCATTAGTTGCAACAACCCAATATGTAATAGTTGGTCAGTAATGTAACAGATTCTGAGCCCAAAACAAAATAACTTTTTAGCCAAAATGTAACAATTTTTTTTACAGTTTGTGTCAGCTCTTACATTTAGGCTTTTAACACATTCTTTTTATTGTGTTTTGGGCTCCGCACTTTTGTTAAATTTTTGAAAAGTTAATACATTTTGGGTTTTGTTACTTTTTTTTATTTTATATTGGGTTCTTGTTAAATTTAAGTGGAGTCATGTTACCCATTGGGCTCTAACATGCCTTCTTCATGGACATTTTTTCATATATGAATATATGAACATTTTTATTTTCCTAATCAAGTTTGCAACTGAGTTTTAACATTTAAAATAGTATTCTGTATATTTGTACCTTTCTTTCTTTTTTTGTATATTGTGTCTTATATAATTACACTCCTCTAAAGTCAGAATACTTTGGAAATGACTTGGCGGCCTATATACAATACCATCACGGCCCACCAGGGGGCTGCAGCCCACAGGTTGAGAATCACTGCTTTTTAACAACTTCATCAGAGCACCTGTCTTGAAAAAGGAAATATATATCCAGCGTCATGGAGTGCTTTACTCTTTGTTTTCCTGTGATTGTTCTGAGGGCTTTGAACTAGTTTGTAGAACTTTTGTATATTTATGGATTAGACTGACCACAGCCCAAATGTATCAGCTTCTCATGTCACTCTCTCATGCCCTGGCAAACCTGTGCTGGCCACTGGTCAAAGTAAAGAGAATTCAGCCACTACAGCACAAGAAAGGATCAAGAAATATTCATGTGTAGTTTCCCAAACTCAATCATTATAAGTAATCCAGATTATCACAATGTCACCAATGTGGGCGCATTAAACATGAGATTAAATTACTTGATGGTTAAAAGCAACGTAAGGTCCCTCGAAATGTAAAAAAGAGGCAGAGGCAATTTCAGTCACATTGATGAGACCAGACCACTAGACTTGGGAGGGAAACAGCGTAGATAATAATTTAGTCTTTTGTTACATCTGCAAATTAATGCTGACATACGCAGAAAAGTAGGTTGAGTGTATAAAAGATAAGGTAATTTGTTTGTAGGAATGAATTTGTACTGAATAAATCAGGGACTCTGCCCCACCCAGTCAGTGGCAAATTAATCTTGAGATCTATGAAGGTAATTAGAAATTGTTAATGTTAGAGCTACCAGTTTAAAGTCCTATGGATGACATGAAAGCATATTAACCAGTTCAGAAAAGAAACTGTGGAACCCAAAATAGAAAATATTAAAGTGTTGTTTCTGTTTGGAGCAAACTGATTGGGAAAAACTTCTGATTCAAATCCCTGATATCTGCTCATTACCCCAATCTTAAACAGGAATGAGGAGTTTTAAACTGACTTTATGTTTTTGCTTTTTCCCAAATTAGAGCCGAATAATTGAATTCTCTGAGAAGTGAGAAATGTATCAAAAATAACAAACAACCGCTGAAAAAAATGTTATTTTTCTGTTCAGAAACAGAGGTTAATAACTTTTTTCCTGTCTTTATTATTATTATTATTTTTTTTGCAAAAAAGTAGATTTGAGAATTCATGGATAACACGAATGATTTTATTTTAAGTAATTTTGATCAAAGGGACTTTAAGGACTTTCTATGTCTCAGAGCACCAGGCTGTGAGTAGCACCAAATATAGCCAGCTACTAAACTGTGCTACGAACTTACAAAGTTTGCTTGTTGTCACATTTCAAACAACAGCTACAATAACTGTTGATAAAAACATAACCTGGTTCAGCTGTATCCTGTACAAGTCTGTCTTGAACAGAGAAAAGTTTTTGGTGGTCAAATACAAACTGTTTGATTAGTTCAGGGCAGTGGTGGCAAACGCCTCACACTGTGTGGTGGTCGGATAAATGTGTTAAACACTGTTCATGATCTTTTTTGTTCTGTTATCTCCGCCCTCTCAGGATTCTTTAGACCTGAACACCCAACAGTCTCAGGATGCTTCCAACCTCCTCTCACCTTCCTGCTCCTCTCCGCTCCTCTCTTCTCCTGTGAAGGAGCACCCCCAATCAGACGGTCCCTCCACAGAGAAGATGGACCCCCACCTGCTAAAGAAAATGGCCTTCAGGTGAATGATCATGGTCATAAGTGTTTGACAGGATAAACCAGTGTTTACGCTCCTCACTCTCCCTCTTCCTTCCCTCCCATCCTCTCTCTCTCTCTCTCTCTCTCTCTCTCTGTTTTCCAGGAAGTCTCTGTCTCCTGGAGGGTTGGTGTCCGGAGGTCTGGGTGTGGGAAAGCTGCTGATGCGTACTGGACCTCGTCGAATGGGGGACAGCGCTTCCACAAGGGTTTGCCCTGAAACTCCAGTGACAGAGATGCTGCTGAACGGGAGCTAAAAAGACTGAGAGTCAGATCTTTACCTGCACTGAGCTGTAGCTGAGTTACTTGGTTTTTAGGAAAAACAGCTTAATTCCAGCATTTATACATTTAAGTCATAGAACTCAATACAAACATACAAACAGTTATGGATCAGTAGCAGCTGCACCACATGGCAAAGAGCAAAGAAATATCATTGTACTGCCTTCAAATTGGAGATTTAAACCAATGAACAGCTCCACAGATTCAACCCCATATCAAATTAAAAGACTTCCTCACATTTTGAAAGAAAACCTTCTCACCATTTAGTTTTTTAATATTCAACATGGCTGACAGAAAAGACTCAGGCAGATTGGTCTTTTCTTTATAGGTTTACATCATCTGTGTGTTAGAGAATATTAATCTATAACTATTCAGAGCAACATGAAACAACATTATTTCAAACTGGAAATCTTTTTGCAACATGATGAAAATCTGCTTTTTTCATTTTTACTTTTTTTTTTTTAACATCTACGTGTTACTTTTATGTTATATGTGTGTATAAGCAGGCTTTATAAGAATTCTCTTACACACTCACAAACAACCCAATAACTATATCCACTGTTTTACGGATGTGCTGGAAATTTTAAAGATAGATTTTTCAAAAAGTAGGCCTCCAAATACCCAGAATCCTCTGCAAAGGAAACAAAGAGGAGACACCAGAAGTCTGAAGGTGCACTTTGATCAAATTTAACAGTTCTTCTTTTGTGATCTAAATCCTCTCTTAAATGTTGACCTTGGTTTCTGTTGAGTGTCGTGTGATCATAAAATCATGGCGGCACAGTCACATCTTTGTAAATGATTATAAAAGTTTAGGTCAGTAGAGATAACACAAAAATAATTCTCTCAGAATTTTGCTTCCTTTCACATTTATTGTTGGCTTGAACGACTGAATACCACAGAAAATCTTTTTGAAAGAATCATGCTGTTTTTGTTTTATTGAACCTTTTAGTAACTGAGAAGAACACATTAACGTAAAATCACTCTTAACAAGTGACAACATGTTCAATCTTTGTGTGCCTGTAGTTTTTATGGCATTTACCGTAATGACCTGAATATAGGACTCTGGAGGCCAAAGTTACTTTCTCAAAAGAAACTATTTTGAATAAATCACTGCTTTCAATAACCTAATTTTACTTACCTTATCAAAACTACTCACTTAGCAATTTAAACATTGTAATACTAGTAATTCAGAAATCATAACACTGGAATCAATTTGTCAGGCAGTGTGATGGACAATAAGAGAAACAGACAGAACAGTCTTTTTGGACACATCAAACATTTCACTTCATAACTCCAGATTTCTTGGCTGCCTGACAATTATTTGACGTCTCCGCCGTATTGATAATTGTTATCTTAAAATTAGCATCATAACTTACAATTTAAAATTTTTATTAAGCAGATGTTTTTGACCAAAGCAATGTAAAAGACTGAGCAGCAGGGGGCTCTGTGCCTTGCTCAAGGGCACCACAACAGTGCAGTTTCCAATCTTGGTTCATGCTGGGACTCAAACCAGTAACCCTCTGGTCACCAAGCCAAGTCTGCAAATATGGGACAATCCTGAAGGGCTAAAATCTGCTGTTGGTTGAGCGCCTGCTTGAGGCTGGTTTCAGAAGTAGCTGAGGTCAGAATTCACACCAAGCCAAAAAGAAAAGCAGTTTTCAAAGCAGAAATTAATACGTTTACATTCTGATACAAATAATGCCTCCAGTCTGAATCACTAATTTTAATAGTTTGGCTTTGGCAGTTTGGGCACTCATCACCCTTTCATTTCCCAATATGGCCGCACCAGACGTTTTGCTTCAAAACTCGCCTTCAGGAACAGATAAATGATGTTGTGGAGATTACGTCCATCTTTTATACAGTTTATAAAAGCTGCTGCCTCCTGCTGTTGCAGTCTTAAAGCAACTCTACACAACTGTCAGCATGTGTAAATGGTTACACCCAAATTACAAGACGACTCCACTTTTACAAAATAACTTTATTTGTCAATGCACATTTTTCAGAGCAGCAAAATGTCATTCAAAAAAAGCAAATACCAAACTAGGCTCCTGTAGGGGGTTACACAGTTTGGGATTAGGAAGAAAAAACACTTCGGCACTTAAGCAGCATAATAAACCATCACAACAAAAACTGGAAGACTTGCATATGATGGAGGGGGAAAGGTTTAAGGGGAAAATGGGGTGTCACTGCACAGATGCTGAGAGGTGCACACGCAGCCCATTGCCTCCACCACGGCAGACTGCACCATAACAAGGAAGGGAGAGGGGTTTGGGTGTGTGTGTTTCATGTTTTCATGTATTTGTATGCATAAGTCTGAGAACTTGTATCATACAAACCCAACAGTGTCGCTGCCCTCTAAACTTTTCCATATTGTTGTAACAAAAAAAAAAAAAAAGTGTCCTATATTCTGGTCATTACGGTAATTCCTCTGACTGTGAGTGTCACAAACCTTAACACAAAGTACACACAGTATGTGTGCAAAGTCCTCCACACATAGTGGACACGGAGTCTCAATGGTGGCCTTTCTTTTCTATCGTGACCTTTAACCTTGTCTGCAGAATCAAAGCGTTAGATGACATTTTTCTAGCTCATGGTGTTTTAAAGTCTGTTCACCGTTACACACACAGTGTTACTGTAATCAGACAATGTTTTCAGCTCAAACTTCAAAAACTCACTTCATGTGTTTTTATCCTGCTTTTGTTCTCTGTTGCGTTCTATGAATTGCTAACTTCTGTGAAGTTGTGCGTCAGGTTATTTTGTATCAGGGTCTTTGTTACTCTGCTTTTCGTGTGCTATGTTTTACACCGCGAAGAAGACAAAAACGCCATATCATTGTAATGCTGTCGAGTGTATTTTTATTTTTTTGTGCAATGTGGCAGATTTTCATACAATCAGTCCTTTTTTAAAGATATTTGAATTTTTCATGGGTAGCTTTGTCTTAAAACATCACACAAAATAGCTCGAAAACTGAAACAGGATTTAAAGTGAGGACAGAATTTGGTGAAATGGTGTTGAGTAAAGTGGGCAGATAACGATTAGATGTTCTCTGCTTCTGCTTTGATTTCCTCTCAAATAATCTCCAGTACATTTTCAGCTTCAATCTCAGATTAGATTTAGAAGTTGCTAACAAGGCTCGTGTACAGTTTTAGGAGAGAACAGAACAGAGTATTAACATTTTGAGGGTATTTAAAGTATCTTCCACTCTACAAATGCTGGTAAAGTCTTTCAGCCTGACTCAAAGTCGTCAAAGTCTTTCAGAAACATGTTGCAGGGTTCATTTCTAAGTGAAAGAGATAATAAAAAAGCTGCTGTGGGGACTTTGCTGCTCAGCTGCCCATCTGTTTACAACTTCACCTTTGAAGTCATGTAAGTGCCATGTCGTGTACAGTACAGTACAGTACAACCAGCCCCTGCTTTTTTCCTAAAGCTTTTTCATATTCCTCAAGTGCAAACTACAAGAGGAGGGAGGACGGCTCTGTCGGAGATGGGGGAGTGAGATTCTTATCTTGTAGTTCTGCTGTGGTCCGCTAGAGGGGGCTAAAGTCCTTGTTTGTGTGAATCGCTCAGGGAAGACTTCAGTTGCTCAGCTACTTTGGCTTTTTTTCAATTTTCATCTCTGAAATATTTTGTGGAGATATTTGCTTGAGTTTTACATTTTAGCTCTTTCATCCAAAGCATCAATGGTTTACTGCTGATTCTATTGTTTTTTTTCAGTGTTTACTTTGCCTGTGTTTTCTTTTGCCTCTCAGTATAAATATTGGCTTTGCTATTCCTGTTCTCATGGGAAAGGGCTGGGCACTACTGTACGTGAAACAGTAATGTGAGTATTGAGCTAATGTGTCGGTGATCCCCCCCCAACCCAACCCCCACCCCCCGTGTCCCTCTAAGTGTCTATGGAGCACTGCTGTAGTGGATTACTGCACTGCACTAATTCCCATCCCATCACTGCCAGCGGGGGGCCCTCTGCACCCTTCAACCCTCTTTTACTTCCTGCATCCTGCATGCGATATAGTCCCTCTTGTGATGGCGGAGGAGTATTGATGATTCTGTAGTTGTGATACAACACTCCGTGCGCTGTAAGAGTTCTGCACATGCCCACTGTGTGGCCACGTCAAGTGCTGAAGTTTGCTTGCAGCATTTTACTCGTTTGCTCTTGAAATTGAATTATTGTTTGATAGAAGTTATATTCAAATGATGACTATTATTGTTATTACCACATTTATTGGTTGTTGTGGTATTTTTCATTCTAGGTATTTTCTGAGTCTGCTTCTTTGTTTTGAATTTGAGAATTTGCAGAAATTTTTTTATCGGACAAGAGAGTGTCTCATTATTCTATATTGTATGGAAAAAGCCTGTTTGTTGATTGTGAAACATGATGAACTGATGTTTTCTGACTATTCATGTCTGTATTAGACATTTTATTTGCAAATCTATTGTTCGATTGAATTGTAAATGAACTATTAAGAGATGGTACACATCCGTCATTGTATACAGTCTGGCACCATCATTAGATGGACTTATAGTATAGACGCTCATTTATACAACCTGTGATAATCAGATATATTTAAATGTTGAAATCATTGGGACATTTGTGTAATGTTTCAGACTGAGGAAAATAAACTCCTTAAAGAGACAGCATATCTAAAACGTCCCCGTAATAAATAATACTGTTACGTATTCCATTTATTTCCTTGGAAATATCACATTGTGAAAGGTTTCCCTTTTTACTTACTGTAAGGGTAAAGCAGGACTGAAGTGAATTGAATCTCTGGTGATGATGGTGATGATGATGATGATGATGATGATGATGATGATGATGATGATAATGTGCTGTTAATGACTGATCAAACTGTTTGAGTTGCATCGACTGATTCTCCTGTGTGTTTTTCTCTGTATTACACTGACGTACAGACAGCTTGGCTGAGCAGCATCCTGCTTCTGTGTTGCACTGAGAGATGGAAATGTGAAAAGTATGATTTCAGCACATGAAAATGCATGCTTCAATAAAACAAGAACAATGGATGATGCCTCTTTTGTTGTGCCTGTCATTCTTTTTCAATGTTGCTTTATGTCAGGAGATGTTAGATAACAGATGATTAACAAGCTCTGAGCTGAAAAGAGGAGGATTCATGGTGCTTTTAAAGAGCCAACTGTATTTACCTCACACTCATCCATCAAATTTACACTGTAAAAGCTGTGACTCATTACAGAAGTTAGTGTGGATGCTGTGATACCCAAATGTATATTTTTTTTACAGAGCCTCTGGGTTGCAGCAACATTTTTTAGGAAGACTTTTGCATTCCCTCACAACAATTTTGCATTACCTCTCAATAGTTTTTTCTCCTTCTGGTCCATTCTGCTGAGCTGGAAGCAGCTGAACAAAAGTGAAAATATGTCTCAGGAAGATTAAAAAAGAAAAATGTCTTACAAAGGAACACAAAAGTATTGCAAGGTAAAACAAAATAGCACATAGCAAAGGAAGGCAAAAGGGTTGCAAGGACATGAAAGGAATTGCAAGGTAACACAAAAGCAATGCAAGGGAATGCGTAAGTATTAGGAGGTAATGGCAAAATATTGTAAGTTAATGAGAAAGTATAGGGAGGATATGCAAAGATAAAAATTGCAAGATAAAACAAAATGTTGAGAGGGAATGAAAACACATTACGAGGGATGGCAAAAAAATATAGCAAGGGAACACAAATATAATGCAGGGGAACAAAAAAAGGTATGGTCAGAAAACCCCATAAATTGCAACGAAACTAAAACTGTGTTGCGAGGGAATGAAAGGGAATTGCAATCAAACGCCAAGTGTTGCAACATACTGCAAAAGTATTGTTAGGGAATGCAAAATTACAAATACAAAATTTAGGTAACAAAAAAGTATTACCAGGTAACAATGAAGTTTTGCAAGGGAACGCAAAAGAATTCCAATGGAACACAATGGAACACTTGAATTGCAATAAATAACTGGAAAAATTGGGGTGTTCTAAAACTTTTGACCGGTAGTGTATATGTATATAGACAAAGATAAGAAACAAACAACATCAAATTCAGTATTGCACTGTAAATTTAGTCTACTGCTGAAAATGCTAAAATATTGAATCCAGAATACAAAATACTTGATAATAAAATACTAAAAATAATTCATGAAATATCAAAAATATTAAAATACTCAATAAAATATCAAAACACCAAATACTAGATAATAAATACATGAAATACTAAAATAGTTAATAGTAAAATACTAAAAATACTTAAATACTGAATAATAACATGCAAACTAAGTACTCAAACAAAAAGAATGTGGTTTATTGTGTTGTGTTCTTGTTTCAAATAGAATCATAACTCCTTAAGAAAATAATTTTACCAGTATTTTTTTTATTATCAGTTACCAGATATTTCGGGGGACCCCATTTGGATTCCGGGTGACCTCATCTTGGGCCACAACCCCAAGGTTGAGAAACATTGGTTTTGACAATTCTCGGTGAAGCAGTTTTGGTTAATTTATTTGAAGATGACAGAGGGTGGTGGGGAGAAATCCAAGTGGGAGTGGGATCAAAAGGTCAGGTACAGGTGGGAGACATGAGGCTGTGTCTCAAATCACACACTTCTGTTACTGCACGTACATGGAGACTTCAGGAGACCTCTCTGCACTCACCTAAACAGTGAACTAAGTCTTACAGGGTCGTGTTGTTCAAAATCAAACACTGCTGCTTCACACTCGCAGGAAATTATGATTGAATGTCACAACTGTTCACAGGTGTTCATTGATTGTAATGTAGCCAATAAGAACACACTTGTACTCTTAAAATAACAAGTGTAGGTGGGTCAATGACAAAAAGAGGGTCTAAAAACGTATTTTTAAAAAGTTCTTTGAAAATGGATACAAAACATATTTCTGAGAATTAAGTTTTCTAACAGATTTCAGTAGTTGACCAACATTTCAAAGTTTTTAGGTTCATAATTTTTTAGTATTTTTAATTTGAGCACCCAAAAATGTCAGGTGGCGCAACCAAATATATGAAAATATATTTATATGTTCCTGTTATTTTTTCTGTGTGAAATTATTGGCAAGTATCTCTCAAGTGTCTGTAGTGACTCATACATTTTCATTTTGTGTGTTTCATTTCTTTTCTTTGTGAATAAGATAAATAATTTGATGTTAAAATAACATTTCACATTATTACATTGGTTGTACCACCTGACATGGAAATTGTTCCAGT
>RPOG01004785.1:18800-39933 GCA_008086565.1 Thalassoma bifasciatum
TTTCACATTATTACATTGGTTGTACCACCTGACATGGAAATTGTTCCAGTCACCAATGAAGTGAAAAAAACTTTTTTATCAGTATTTCAGAGAAATCTACAAACTTTTCCACTTGGTCACAAATGTCATTTGGGCTCCTCTGGCTGATGCAGTTTCCTGTTTCCTGTTTTATTCTCTTCACTTTAAAATAAAAGTCTAATGTTACGGTTGCACCACCCTGACATTTGACAAGGTGAAAATTACGGGACAAAAGTTTTTTACATTTCTCAATAGCTTTAAAATTCTTTTTATTTGCAAAGAATGTTTTATTTAATAAGGTTCAAGCATAAAATAATGCCACTGTATTTTTAATTTCCATTTACAAGAACTGACAGTCAATTTTTAGAGTTTAATTACTGTGGATACTTGTCAGGACGGTTGCACCACCTGACATTTTGGGGGTTTGAGGTACCAAAACACAAAAAAACACGTTATATTTTAATAGTTTAAAGATGTGTTCAAATAACACAGGTTTCTTAGAATAAAGAAATACATGTGATGAAATACTCAATTCATGATGTAAGGAAATATTACACTCGGACACAAAAAAAGGGACGTCACGTCATTGACCCAGGTGCAGATGATGCCTGATTTAGGACACAGCACTAGTCTGATGTGAGAGTGTGGTGGTGTATCAGAGACTGGGTGGAGGCACTGGGGCTCATAGAGGTATGAGAAAGGGGGAGGACAGGAGGAACAAGTTGCAAGAAAAACCACAAAAGGTTTTAAAAAAAAATCACAAAAAGCTTGTAAAACTGGAGAGAACTCCAGAGAGCTGACCCACATGAGAAGCAGGAATCTTCTACCACTGGAGAATCTTTGAGCAGAGCTGAAGTGCTGCTGGTGATTGTAGTGATGAGGAGCAGGTGTGAGGGTGCAGGAGAGAGGAAATACTCCACACAGTAAACATCCTCCAGGGGGTCATCAAAAACCCCAAACAAGTAGCAATCAGACATTTTTATATTTTTTTTTTCTAAGTGGCCCTAATACTACATTGTACTAGAAAAGAATATTTATTGTGAATGTTAAAAGCAAAGGCTGCATGGTGGAGTGTTAGAACCAAATATGTATGAAATTACAAAACACCAATAAAAAATAACATTTAAAACTCAAGGGAAGCCTTATACACAAATGGCTCCTCTTGGCAAAGTAAATGTGTTCTGCAAAATACCACAATTCTGTTGTTGTGAGGCTGGACAGGACAAGTGGAGAAAAAAAAAGGGGGAAAAAAGAACCAAATATGAAACAATGACCCTAAATGTATGACTTGAAATGTGGTAAAATGTAATAACCGACCCAAAATAGAACAAGTTATTACTTTTTGGGCTAAAAGCCATTATGATAGGGCTCAGCATCATTATGTGACCAACTAGTTAACACATTTTGTGTTTTATTACTTTTTATTATTATTACATTTGGGGTTGCTGTTACATTTCAGGTAATAGTTATGAATTGAGCTTTAATAATGGAATACTAGTTATCGCCACTGCCTAATAGTAAGTAGGTCACCAGTTCAAATCCCTGTGCAGACATGGTGCTCCTTCCTGTGTGGAGTTGGCACATTCTCCCTGTTCATGTGTAGGTCCTCTTCGAGTACTCCAGCTCCCCCCCACAGTCCAAAAACAAGCTCATTAGGTTAAATGGTGATTCTACAAACTCCTCACAGCAGCTTTAATTTGCATTTTGTTCAAGGCTATTAACTTCTCCAGAACTGAGAGACACTGCACAAACTCTATCTCTCTGTCTCATACTGTGGAGCAGTGCTGCTTTAGTGTGGTCAGTCTGATTATACAAACATGGTTAAATAAACACAGTCAGGTGTCAAAATCTGTAGAAGCCACTTTAAAAATCAGAGTGAAAGAGGAATCACAAGGTTCTAAAATCAAAAGTAGAGCTATGAGGGTATGTGTGGTTGGAACCATCTCTGCTCTGTACCGACGGGCTTTTAAAAGGGTTGAGAGGAGAAAGGGAAAGCTTTGTGCTGCAGGCCTGGACTGGCTGGACAGGAAGGGCCAGCATGGCCACAACACAATGAAAGCAGTGGGTGTGTTTCCAACAGCTGACTGCTGTGGTTTAGAGCCTGATCCTCAGAGATTAATCACCCCAAATCTGCTGCACACACACACACACACACACACACACACACACACACACACACACACACACACACGTACACATATACCTCCCCCATCAAATGATGCACAGTTTAAATATGAAGAAGCCAATGAAGAGGGAGGCACTCACAGTCATTAATTCCTCATTTGGGGAAGTTTTGATTGTGTGTTAGTGGTCCAGAACAAATTATAGAAGCATGATGAGGAATTTAAAGACTTGCTTCAAACTCATTCTCACTCACCAGAAAAACACCAAGTAAAGAGGACCTCACTTCTTTTTGATCCTGTTTGACACGCTTCACTCTTTAAAGTCCTGTAACACAAAGGAAACAGACTGGTAAAATAATTTTGCATACTTGGAAAGTTTAACTTTATTCCATTAAAAACTAACTATGAAAATAAGAGAATAAAAGAATAAGAGAATATCTCTCAAACTGATCATTTGTTGCAGAGTTCAACACAACACTGTTAAATGTAACTTGTTGTTTTAAATGTGAAAATACTGTATGAAATAAAGAGCTGCCTTAAAATTATAAATCAGGGCAAAAAATAATGTTGCGGCTCCAACACCAACAGAAGTTATCTTGATTTAATAAGATGTATCTGTCAACCTTTGTCTAAGTTTTGTTGATTTAGACTTGTAAGTTCACTTAACTTCTTCAGTTAGTTGTTTTAAGTGATTAATCTTTTTCAACTTGATTAAACTTTTCAGTCATGCTAACCCTTTTTTTTTTTTTTTTTTTTTTTTTTTTTTTTTTTTTTTTTTTTTTTTTTTTTTTTTTTTTTTTTTTTTTAAATTATATTTGTTAGTTGACTCAACATCTCCAGGCGTTGTTGCAAATAACCAACCCATGATATCTCAATTGAACTCTTACAGTTTTTTGACCTGTGGAGTACAGCAGTGTCTCATATCCATTGTTTCATCCTTATTCATCGTGAAGTTAGGTAACAATTCACAAAGACATTCTGGATTTAACCCTTCTAGATATAACTTGAAAGCTGTGGCTTTACTAAACAGCTGGGAGGGACTACAGTCATTGACAAGTCAACATACATTTAGACTTAAAATTTCAAGTTGAAGTATTTTGTAGTTGAGATGATGCCAAATATATTCAACCCTTGAAAAATAACGTTGGGTGATTTTCACCCACACAATTCTGGTCATGTGAATTTTTATTGCTGCTGACTGAGTTTCATGGGTCATGGGTAGCTTCAGGCTGCTCAGTGATGTTATTAATGGTATGTTTCCCTCCTCCCATCTATGGTGATTTTCACCCGACTTTAGTGATAAAGAGTGACATATTTTACAGGTGGAATTTACCCGACGTTAGTGATGTGTTACTTATTTTAACGTTAGTGTTCTAGGGTTAAGTGGCATCACAAACACTACAGTGATCTTTTGCCATATTGACATGGAGTAATATGATACAATGACAAATGTGCAAAATTACATTTTACAGTGCAGGCTGTTTCTGCGTCATACTGTAACATATTTAAAAAAAAATCCTGTTCTGCAGCAGTGGTCTAGGCCATGATTCTAAAACATACTGCTGTTCTCTGAATCACCTGGGTGGTATAAATAAATAAATAAATAAATAAATAAATAAATAAATAAATAAGCTAAAAATTGTAGAAAACAGACAAAACATTTTCAATTTTAATGTTTGTATCTGCATTTTAACCCATTTTTTTAAATTATTTTGTTTGCATTTTTACACATTTTGATCAAATGTGACATTTTTAGTTTTTTAGAAAAGGGACAAAAATGTAAACAAGTGCATCTCCATATGCTTGGGGTTGTAAAAACCCTTATACCAACTTATATATTCATGCTTTTGTACAAAGAAAAAAATCTGTAAGATACAGTCTTGTTTATGTTGGTATATGATTGAAACACCTTTAATGACACGGTCAGCAGAAAGTATCAGTGGTGTCACAACAAGCAGTCTTCACTTTACTGAAGAACTCCTCATTTTGAAATCTTGAAACATGTGTGAGTCATTCATTATCATCCAGTTCCTCAGAGTAGGAGGTTCCTCTTAACAAAGATTCCTGTTGATTGTCTTCATGGTTGCTGGAAGCAAAATTTTGACCAAGAATCAACCTTCACATTAAACATTAACTCTGCTCAGATTATCAAGAATTAAAACAGGAAGTGTCTTGGATATTTGATAACCCAAAATCATTTTTAGTTCCATCCATATATCATTCCAGTACCTTCCCAGTTCTTAACAATTCCATCAGATGTCAGTATCAGAATTTACTTCCCAACACTGTCTTCAGCATGTTTATGGTGTGACCCTTGACCCTCCAAGGGGGTCCCAACTCCCACTTCAGGAATTACTGGTGTAGGGATAAAAAGTACCAAACTCTATAAAAACGATGGTTCCAACTGAACAAATAAAGAATAAATAAAGGCATCAGTGTGTTTATCCTTGTTTATCATTTCTTTGAGCTCTCTGTGAGTATTGTGTCCTGGGTCAGTGATTCTCAAATGGGGGTATGTGACTAATGTAAAAAACAAAAAACAAAAAAAAACTTAATCAACAGAAAATAAGGAGGGAGATGAGGACAGGAAAAGAGAAATGCACTTAAAAAAAGAAATGTGATTTATTTTTTACTTTGATACACTGTGATGTGTCTTGTAGAATGAATGACTAACAA
The DNA here is from genome assembly GCA_008086565.1 of Thalassoma bifasciatum. Classification (NCBI taxonomy): domain Eukaryota; kingdom Metazoa; phylum Chordata; class Actinopteri; order Labriformes; family Labridae; genus Thalassoma; species Thalassoma bifasciatum. The sequence goes on from RPOG01004785.1 coordinate 23,618, forward strand.
AGGGTGGGGTTGGTTGTAAATGGGAAGAGAGATACTGTTACTGTTACTTACTGTTATTTTATTGGTCACTGACTGCCTATTTCTTGCTTATTGTACCAATTGCACACTTATTCAGTATTTTGTTCTTTTTTTCTACTCTATTTCTGCCAAGAAACACAAGACCGAACCTTTTTTAAAGTTTAAATAACTGTTTTGAGAGGACATTTTCAACAGAGCTCCAGTTGTCTGATGGTTTATATTACAAGAGTTAATATTATTAAGGCAGTTTGATCATTTTGATTTCGTGTTTATTTATTTATTTACATTACTGACTTATTTTCAAGGCAAAATAGTTATTTTTATGTTTGATTTGAGTAAAAAAGAAGAAAATGTGAGATAATTAGTTGTTCAAATTAAGTCAATAAAAAAAAGATTTTTAGTTAATAACCAGTTGCGTGATATTCTACTTTTAAAGGCTGGCATCTTTAAGGGGGTACTCATGCTGTGACAAAAAGGCTAAGGGGGTACACAAGGCGAAAAATGTTGGGAACCCCTGCCCTGGGTGATGGTGATGGTGATGCCGGGGCCCCCCCTCCCTAAACACAGGCGAGAGAGAGGAACTGACAGGCGCATGCGCAGTGCGGGTGTCAGCGGGTTGGTCGGGCTTGTGTTTACAGCTCGGCTGGATGCTGATGTTGTTAGGAAAGTGCAATGTAGTGCCAACCGCCATTGGAATAAATCTAACTGTGGGAATACAGGTAAGCTGTCTTACACGTGCACATACCTACATACGTCATGGTCAGGATGACTGTGTCTTCAGTTGTGAATATGTTTTCTCTTTTGTGTTTCTTGTAACTGCCATGCTAACATCACTAGCAGCTAGCTGTATACAGTAATGGCCTGCGTTAAAGCCTCCTCCAGCGGCGGCCTGTCTGTGGCTTTATTCAACAAACTGTCCTGAAAATACTTCTCATGCATTTTGCCTTTTTTAAATCACAATTGTATGGGATAGTTTAGCTCCGTGGTGGCTGTGTAGTTTGTCATTCTTTGCTGACTTTGACTCGATAAGTGCTGTGTAGCTATCTTCGCTAACGTTAGGGAGGTTGATAAAGGCTAACGTTAACCGGGGCAATAAGTTACCAGCACAGCTAACTGGAAATGTGCACGCCCAACGTTATCGAGCAGAGACGTTTAAGTCAGGAGTATTTACGCTGTCAACACGTTCAGAGTGTGTCAGGGCTTTTCAGGGCTAACGTGCATGTAGATAAGTAGGTGTACCCGCTGCGACAAGAAAGAAAGCCAATTAATGAAAACAGTCAGTGTGACTCTGCTGCACGAACGTTATTGTTGGACATGTTACTAAAGTTTCAAACACACATTTGCTCTGTGTCCGTGGCGCGTGCTCATTTGACAGTTAAATTCTTTCTATTGTAGTGAACAAGCCAAGGGTGGATTTTAGTGACAAGGCTGAAAGTTATCGATACTCTGTATTACTCAATGAGAATTTGATAAAGAAATACAGATTAACTTTGATACGTGTGATAAAGATGAATATCTTTGTTCCAAACTGTTTCAGTTTTATCAATGTGTTCTTTGGATATTGACTCTAACCTGTCTTGTGTTAGTATCAGTTCTGTTATTGTCACATGATGAGGGAGGGAGCAGCAGGGATTGTTTAGAAGTGTCTCTTGGTGAAGTGCACAGACATGTCAATAAGTTTACATACCCCAGTCGGATTATAATTCACTTCTTTATTCCAGTTTGAACACTACTTATTGGTATTACTATTTTCAGATCTTCAGATGATTTAATCTACCCTTGTACTGATCTATAAAGTTCAAATACTTTTCACAATAACTCAGCATCCAGAAAATCTGTGCAGAACTTTCTCTTCAGAACATAAAAACTCACTTTTTAGACACAGACACCGAGTATAATCAGAGAAGTCACAGGTGTAGACACTTATCCCTAATTGCCATTTAAACCTGTGAGTGTGAGGCTTTGTTCACACATAGCCAGGCATTTTCTAATATGTGTATTCTCCCCTATATGTTTATTAAAAATACCATAGATGTGTAGTAGATGCCTCATTGCATGCTGGGGAGTGATGTAGCGTCGCCGCCATATTGGGTGGATCTTCTTATAATTGAGCAAAGGAGACATAAAACAGAGTGAGCAACTTTTTTGTGTTTTGAGCAGCCTCTGGTTACAATAACTGGCACAGCATTGAAAGACAAATATATTGTAGGATTAAAAGCATATAAATAAATAAGAAAAAACAAAGTTTTGTAAAAGCGTCTTGTATCAGAACCACATCTCTGCTGTTTCTGAAAAAAAAAAAAAGTGAAAGTCAGATGAAAATTATGGAAGTTGTGACATTTTTTTACTTGAGCACACAGTGTCCTCACGTAGAAATAAATGCACCAGAGGCTCATGGGAGACCTATCCAAGAAGGCGGCCGTGCTGAGGTATGCTCCAATAGAAAGCATCAGTCTATGAGGTGTCTATTTGTATTGTATCTATAAAAAATACTTCCATCCACACCTGATCGTTGACAAAAAAAAAAAAATCCATGTTAACCAGTAAATCTGTCAGAAAGTGCAGCTCTAAGCTTACTACACCCATAGATGGGAGTGTTTTACAGAGGTGAAACCTGTGGTAGCCAATCAGAATGAATCCCTGTCATTCTGTCTATTCTGCCAGATTTAAAAATGCCAGGATCTTTTGTTTGTATCGACAAAAATGTTTGCTTTTTAGTAGAAAGATGCACTTGGAGAAATGAGCAGGCAAAAGCTGTTTGCTATAATGTTAAAACTAACACGCCTACAGCATCAATTCTCGCCACTGATGTTGCATAAATGTGACTTTAGTGTTGGGCAGGGCGATTAATTGATCGTGATTCGTGATAAATTTCAGCTCTATCACAATGATCAGCTGAAAGAATAATTAATCGATCAAACATGGCCCAAATGTGTGTGATAACAGCCAATCATAGTCGACCTTTTCCTGCTCCACTTCCATCTGTAAGTCACCAGAGAAGGGAACAGAATAACCAGATGTGGAGCTAAACGTGGGGTTGAGGGCAGCTCTGTCTTTTTTGATTATGATGATATTTACATTTTAAAGAGTCTTCATTATTTCCGAGGGGTTAATTTGTTTATTTTGGGTCTTACATACCTGCAAAATGTTTTGCTTTATAAGTTAATAAAATGTTAAACTGATCTCTGATTCCTTTAGTTTTTAGTGCAGATGCTTAAAAATTGGCAGTTCAGAAATAATGCAAAAATCTTGTGGTAATAATTGAGATCTGATGATATGAAAAAATATATCTTGATCTTTTTTTTTATTGCCCAGCCATCAATGACTTTTCTGTTCCAGGCTGTGACGTCTGAAATTCAAAAAGACAGTTTTCCAGTTTTTGAAATCTTCACTTTGGAGTTTTTTTGAAAAGATTCTTTGTAGTGACATAAAACTGTGGTTTTGTGTGGATGACGGGACTGAATGAATAAGAAATATATGTGGTTTCACAGTTACCTGTTATGTGTGGACGATTTTTGTGAATGATCAGGTGTGGACCAAAGTCTTTTTAAAATGAAAGAGAGGTGACTTTCATCTCTAAAAAAAGAGATTATTTGTGTATAAGGCCAAACACAGGCACTAAGTGCAATCAGAGAAGTCACAGGTGTGGACACTTATCCCTAATCACCATTTAAACCTGTGTGTGTCTGTGTGTTAGCCTGTGTGATTATTACAAAGTCAAACACTGAAGGGTATGTTTTAAACAGGGTCAGTGTTGTGATTTCAGTTCTCATTATGGTTTAAAAAGTGAACACATAATTAACCTGACCACTATCTCTGCATTATAGAGAAGTGTTCTGCATGATCATTTTTCCTATTAGAACCCCAAAATGACCAATACTTCATAACTTCGACAAGAGTGAGTAAACTTAAATGACTGTACTACAGCTTTACACCACTCACTCTGACTTGAATGGTTTGACCTTAATTCTTTTTTATTGAATGAACTTTTCTTATCAGTCTTCATTAACCCTATAAAATGAAAACGATGCTGTAAAACATCTACAAAGTAGCTGCACAAGTATGTTAATACAGTTGCCAATACGTAATCTTTTGATAAAGGAACACTGAGCCTTCATGTTTTCTTCCCTGTAAATGTTTCAATAATTTAAGTAATCCTTCAGAAATCTGTGTTTCTCTCTCCCTCCAGTTGTAGTGTCAGATTTAAAGTCACAGTAGCTGAGTAGGTGTCTCTGCCTCGATGCCTGAGGCCCCTGTCATTGCCTATAACAGGGCTGTTTACACCAAAAGCTCCTGTCAGTTGGACGACTTCCTCGTCAGGAGTAACATGGATGTGATAAATGTGCCAACTGTCACTTTACTTTGCTTAACTCACCTCTTTGTTCCTGTTTTGTTCTCCTGAAGCTCAAGAATTAACTCAATTTAATCACTGTGCATGTGTTACCTGCACAAAAATACACAACACTGATTTGTGCATATCCCATTATTTGTATTGTAATTTAGCCTCCATCCAACCTACATGATTTATTCAGCTGCAGATAATCTGTAAATTGTGCAAAAGAACAAGTGTGCACATTGTTATTTTATGTGATCAAGGTTCACACTTTTTAAGAATTAACAAGCTTAAACAATGCTGTTGGGTTTTAAACACAACCTTTCATTAGAAAAGATTCAGAAAATAGCTCCTTATAAGCTTCTGCATTTCAATTTCTCTCCATAAGCCACCATAGAAAAATGCAGACCTAATGAATATAGGGAATTAAGTTCCCCTCATTTAGAAAGAAACACATCTCCTCTCATGCTGGATGCACTTTCTGTTTAGATTCACATTCCACACATTTCCTCCTGATGTGTCCAATCATGACCTTCTTATAATAGCTCTGTTTGCAGCGGAGTTTGAGCTCAACCCTGGATGTTCTGAAGTCCTAACAACGCCCCTCAGATGCACCTGTCATTCAGGGGGCTGGTGTGGACAGAGCGCTGGGTGGGGGTCCAGCTTTGGCTGCAGTGTATCAGTGCGGCCTGGCATCTGCTGTTGAAAGAAACAAGACTGAATTAGTTTGGAACAATTTGTCATAGACATTAATCACATTTGTAATTTTTCCTCTGAGCTTACTGCAAACTTAACAGCAGTGGGTCTGTGGATGGTCCTCCAGGAGCAAACTTTTAATTCCTCACACGACCTGGAGACAAAACTTTGGTTGAACTTTTAAATGAAATCTGAAATTAGTTAGAAATAAAGCAATTTCTCCTGAGATTAACTTGAGAAAAAAAAGATAAGCTCAGACAGTCGCATGATTATTGGTGACTTTCTGTTAATGTTGATGACTAACAGTGAACTCAAATCAATTAACGCCACTTTCCACATCCTGTTTTATTATGATGCTTCTATTTTTCTGAAAAATGCTTTGTTTTCACTAAACCCTGGATCATATTGTATCAAATCGATATCTAGATATCTGGCATGAATATTGAGATATAAAACTTTATCCATATCATTCAGCCCTTTGTAAAAATAGTAATAAAACTATAATGGGGCTGTTATTCTAGGTTAGGAATTTGTTTTATTGATTTGTGCCACCATGGTTCATGATTTTTTTCATTACCACATGATATCCACGGTTTATGAGATAAAATTGTAGAGCAGTGATTCCCAACCTGTGGTGCGCGCCCCCCCGGTGGGCCACAGAGGTCTTCCAAGTGGGCCGCCAAATCATATTCTAAAACTATTCCAAAATAGTATGGTTTAAGCGAAGAGTAATTTTTTAAGATACAAATATACAAAATAATGTTTCAATTTTTAAAACTCAGTTAAGTTTCAAAAGAAATTCAGAATGTTCAAATNGTGTTACACTTTGGACTCAGCATCTGTTACATTATCAACCAGTTATTACATTTTCAGTTTACGTTGCATATTGGGCTCTAACATGCTTTCTAAAAGGGCCATTATTATATTATATATATATATATATATATATATATATATATATATATATATATATATATATATAATATAATAATGGCCCTTTTAGAAAGCATGTTAGAGCCCAATATGCAACGTAAACTGAAAATGTAATAACTGGTTGATAATGTAACAGATGCTGAGTCCAAAGTGTAACACCTTTTGTCCACAATGTAACAACTTGTAACATCGTGGGCAAAAAGCTACCACATTTTAGGCTCAGCATCTGTTATGATCTTAACCAACCATTACATTTTGGGTTTAATCACATTTTTAAATCACATATTGGGCCATTGTTGCAAATGGGGCTTTTTCAAGGCATTACTTTTTTCAAGCCTCCGTACGTATTGGGTCAGAAGTGGGTCGCAATCATTTCTACAACTCAAAAGTTGGCCCTGAGTTAGAAAAGGTTGGGAACCACTGTTGTAGAGAAAAGAGATAATATTTTTTTCAGTGACTTCATGAGAGCGAAAGTGCTCTTGCTTTTACCCTTGAACGGCGTCTTGTGTTGTTTCGATACATTCTTAGACATTCAGGAAATTCTTTTATTGTCATGAGGTCTACATTTTTAAAGAATAGTGGTTGGCTTTGCGTGACCTTGCACATAGAATTTTCTTAGTGTGTTCATTGTATTTTAAAAGTAAAAGTTATGAAGTTCCTCTCACTTTTTAGCATAAAAGAAGACAAAAATTGACAGACGTGCACTTCATTTCCTTTAACTGAACATATAGTCAGTAACAGTGAGAGTTGCCTCATGAACCAAACCTGAACAACTTGCTGTCAGAGCACATACACTCTTAAACTTCACAATCCAACCAAGATTAAAGGTGGTAGTTTAGTTCTTTTCTTACTGGCAGCGTCATTGTTAAGCTAACAGAGGAGCGGCTCTGCAGCTTTGCTTTGTCTGTGGAGTGAAAGGCAGGCCTGCTCTGTGTGATCTGAACAGTCATGTGAGATTTTTTGCTGTGTTGCTGGAGGTTTTTCATTCATGTCTAGTTGACTGGAGGTGTTTGTTGTCTTGATCTGATGATTACTGGATTTTCACACAGCACTCTGAAGACTGTGTGTATGTTTTTTTGTTTTTGTGATTAATGTCATGAAGAGCTCCTCCTCTGTTTCTTATTTTTGTATCATACTTCTTGGTCACTTTCTGTCTTTCTTTCTCCTTCTGCCCCTTTCTTCCTGCTATCTGTGCCTGAGTGAAATCACTGCTGCGAGGCGAGTGGGCAAAAAGAGACTGTGTTTCAAGCCTGAGTGCTCTCTGCCTGTGTCTGGCTGTGTCTTCCTCTCCCTCGTGAGGTGCACGCAGGGCCCAGCTGGCAGCCCAGAACAGCCCAGAACAGCTCGTTCAGCTGGGGAAAAGAACAGAATGATGGCCACACACTTTTAATCACAGATTGAAGATAAGCTTGTTGAAATATACACTTCCCTTTTTCACTCTGTGGCAAACAGCTAACTGAGCTCACACCTTTTTTTCAGTGATTTTTTTTTTTCCAAAACTAAAAAAAGAATCCTCTCTGTAGATCAGCTGCAGACGACATCACCTTGAGTATCTCTTCACTTATCAGCTGACTTAATAAAATCTCAGGCCTGTCACAGATGATGACTTGATTTGACTTGGTTTGTACTGTTATGAATTTGTGTGAAACTCACTGAGAGAATCAGAATCAAGGGTTTGAAGAGCAGCTGTCATTTTGGATTTCCTATAATTGACACAACTAAAGAAACAGAAAAATGGATTAAAAAAGACGAAAATATCTCAGCAACTGGGAAAGAATCAGCGACAAATGGAGTTGGGGTTTTTAAAGTTGCAGATTTATGACTTTACCCAGTTTGACAGGTTTTAAACACATGCTTTAGGTGATTCAACCACAAAATAACTCATTCTCACTGTCAATTCACCAGTCTTAAGATCTTGTAAATGGTGCTGTTGTTTCCATGAGTTGATCATGTGATTGAGGAGCATCAACAAAAACCTGTTTGCTCAGAAAAAAACTCATTTTTCTCAGTTGAGTTATTTCATAGAATTTCTGAATTGATCTGTGACCTTTTTGCAAGTGAATTAATTTGCTGCTGAAAGTCAACATCCTCTATTTATTACATTTGTCCACCTTACTTCACCTTCCCTATCAAAAAAGCAGATCTTGACAGTGAAATGAAGATATCACATCCTTATTCAGAAATATAGTTTGGCTTTGATTTGCTGTGAGACTGCTGCTATAACTGGTTAACTTCAATTTCTTTAAACTTACCATTAGGGATGGAGACAGATAACTGGACCTAACCTTGACTTTTCTGCCCCTGCCAGCTTAGCTTGGCAGGTAAATGACAGTTTCCCAGAAAAAAACAACCTCCAATTCAGGTTTTTCTGCTTGAAGTTTAATTTAAGAAGCTGTAAAAACTGAACACACCAAGAAATGTACATTACTGTCTCAAAAGCCATTTATATTCAAAACTCAACATGTTGTACATCTCCTGTTGTACCATAAACAAAATATAAAACATAGCACTAGCTTGATGCCAGCATATATGGGAAATCACACTGATATGCTAACAGTTAGCATACATAGATATAACTGCAGTTTTAAAATAGAATTTCAACTCCCATCACATAAACATATCACTATTACTTTTTATTATCAATACTGAAAACTCTTATTGTCAAAATACTCAAAGGCAAATGTTTTCAAACAGGGAGATAATAGAAAAGTTATGTGCACACTTATGGCTGACTTTGGCATAACTACGGCAAGCTCAAGGTTCCAGACAGCTCAAAACATTGCTTGGTGGCCTACTTCAGTCGATATCATGTAATAAAACAATACATATATGTCACTTAAAATGCTAATTTTACTTCATCTACATTCATAAATGTCTAAATCAATTGGCCAATTTTGTATTTATTTACTGAAAAACTCAATATGAAGTTATTGAAATAGGAAACCTGTGAAGCTTATTTTCTGTACACCGAAAATTCTCAGGAGAAAGTGATAAGAGAATAAATGCAGAATCAGATCAATAAGTGGAATCAGCAAGGGCATTGGTGTCAATAAAGTCTCATCAATACTACTACTGCTACTTAGGAGTTATACCCATTTAAGGGCATTTCCTGACTGACAGGATTGTTTCATAGCTGTTTGTGAAGAGGCTAAAGCTCCGTCTCAGTAACTCATCCAAACTTAAATGAGACTAGGTTAAGTCAGGATTATTAGTATGGCCTCTTTTTGATGACAGGTTTCAAAACTCTGTATCAGAAACAAATGGGTGACATCACAGACACTATGTTCATGTGTAACCTAGTTTATAAGGGGCACAGTGTATGGCAGGTCTCAGGTCTCTTTCTCAATGAAACCATGTCTGTTGTCAGGTGTGATGAATTGAGCTGATATGTGTCATTTTTACCTATCATTTAATGCAGAATCCAAAGCTTTTGATAACAGTAGGTGTTGGTGTGGAGAGGTAGTGGCTTTTGCTAAGTCAAATTGTGTCATTCAGGACTTAATGCACAAAGCAAAGGTTCATTACCATTCCTGAAAAATGATGTTAACTGCTGTGACTGAAAAACAAAAGATTGTTGGACTTACTTGCACAAAATTTATAAAAAAGGAGAAAAAGAGTGGATCCAGCCCATTGTTACATTGATCAAAACAAACAATGTGAAACTGTCTTTCACTATCAGACCATAGAATTGCCTCTGGGCCTTGGAGTGAATTTGAAGTCTGTCTTTGAAAACAGGCACATGAGCAGTAAAAATATTTGCCTGAGTATCACCCCTTTTGCCAGAGGTTGTTTGGACTAAATACAACACTGTGGATGACGGGGTTTTGTTGTCATGGTGACAGAAACAACAGCGCTCTATCAGAGTGACCTGCTTCCTGCTTCTTTCCCCTTTCCGTCTCCCCATCTCTTCTTCTCCCTTCCTCCCAGCTCTTTGACAAACTGGTTTCTGTTCAGTCATCAGTCAGAAAGTTCAATGAAAACAAAGTGATGCACAAAAATCAGCCTGAGAAATTCATATTCATACGTTTCACCCCGTTAGTGTTCTCTCACCTGCTCAGAAATGGCTGCCAGTGTTAAAGATTGAGAAAGCTCTCAAGCAGAAAGATGCTGTTGCTAATGTAGTTGTGAGCAGTCTGCTGTGAGTGGTGGATTGTGTGTCTTGTTGGCAGTGTAACAAAGCACTGTAAAGGTTGATGAAGAACAGTGTAGCATGGCAGGAGCTGGCAAAGGCCTGTTTCTGAGCCACTGGAGGAAAGCAGGGTGACAAGGCACCCATTATATGCCTGCTGGAGCCGGCAGCCAGTCAAAAGCACAGTCAGAGGGTGTGTGTGTGTGTGTGTGTGTGTGTGTGTGTGTATGTGTGCACATGTGGGCCTGTTAGTGAGTGCTCAGTTGTGTTCATGCTACAGCTGCTTGTGTGTGCATGTGTGTGCAATCCAGCAAGTAACAGTACTTTATGTGTGTACGATAAGGCTCCAATGCAAGGCAGTTGTCTCCCTCTTTTTTTTTTTTTGGCTTGGAACATGAATCCTTTGAGCTGATTCTTTTTTTAGAATTTTATTTTTATTTTTTGTAAAAGACCAGCATCAATAGAATTAAAGAAACTTCTCTAGCAATGCCATTTTCAGTTTGTGTACAACCGTCTCGAAGCTTCAATGCTCAGTCAATAAAACATAACTGAACAATTGATCCATGTCATGCGACACACAATTTTCATGTCTTTATTTATTTACATCCAGAGATCAAGGGTCCAATGACCATATGCAAAGATTTTTACTTACTTCCGTTGAATTACATCTGGAGATATTCAGATTCACTGACCAATTTCATATTTATTTATTTACTTACAAACTGTTTACTTATTCAAGGATTCAAGGATTCAAGGAGTTTTATTGTCATACAACCCATGTAAAAACATGGGTGGGACGAAATTAGGTTACCCTGGTCCCGGAGCAAGCCCAATCATAGAAATGAGAATAATAAAATATAAATATATACAAATATACAATAAAAAAGAGAATAAAAGTAGAACACAATCAACTAGCCTTTTTAAAAAAAGGCTTTTATAAACTGTCTCTCATGCTTTCCTCCAGTGGCTCAGAAACTGTCTCTCATTTTTGCTGCTTTTCATGCACAGAAAAAATCACTGGAGAAATAAATAAGGGAATGGGCAAAGAATTGGGTTGATAAGCAGAATCAATAAGAGCATTGATATCAATAAGTCCTATCAATTCCCATCCCTACTAACGATAGCTTATAAGAAAGTGGTGGAGGTGACAAACAGAAGAAAATGGTAGGGGGGCAGCCTGTAAAAGGGCGGCACATTGAAATTTAACTTTTGTAGTTACAACTCATAACAAATGATGATAGAAAGTGTGAGGTTATATACGATTTCAATAACCACAAGTGAAACTAGAGGGGGCCCCCGCATTTCCTTTCAGCAAATGCTGGATGTTGAAATGCTGAGCACTGCATAGATAGATAGATAGATAGATATATAGATAGATAGATAGATAGAAAAATAGCATTGAAATAGACTTTAAAAGGGAGTATACATAACCTGTGCATGGATGAATTATGAAATATAAAATATAGAATTTTACATCAGATTAAATACAAACCTATAAATGAAAAGGAGCATTTCAACACTCTTGCATTTCCTTGCAGGAAAAGCTCAATGTTGAAATGCTGAGCCCCATTTCAACATTGAGCACTGTCAACATGCTATTGCTTAGCATTCAAACATAAAAAATTGTTCAGAGTAAAATTGTATTCGTAATTGTGCCCCCGCCATATTAAAAACTTGTTAGGATGAGTTAAAGAAGTGGGCTCTTAGTCTCACTGCAGACAGTCACAGTGTGTCCATCTGTCAGTCGGATCAGATGCTTTTATTTGAGTGTCAGCAATTTTGGAGCATGGACCACATTCACTTTTTATTCTCTGTGCTTGGTTGCTGATTGGTTGATGTCCAATAGAGCTTATTATTCTAAGATGTAAAGGAGAAGACAGGTACTCAGAGCACGTATCATGAAGCAGTGACCAGATCATTCAAAGGACTGAAAGATCATCAACCCCAAAGTGGAGACAGAAGAAGCAGACGACTCACTCCGGGGAAAAGTCTGCTAATAATAGAAAGAGCAGCAGCTGCCTCTGGGCCAGAAGTAAACATCTGCCTGTCTCCTCATAATTAAAGCCTGAGAAGATAAGAGCAGACTGAGAGTGATACAAACCTTTCTGTGGGACTGCTACACACTCTGCCGCTCTTTTTCTTTTGACCTGTGGATGGAACATTTTTCACCTTTACACATATTTTTTAATTCTGCATACTTTCTGCTGCTTTCGAGATCAGCTGAGTTTTTTCAATATTATACTCTTAATTCAAATTGAGCATGGATTTTATAAGTCGACTGTATCAACTGTCTGATGCCTAAAAGTAGAGTTAATTTTGCAAAATAATCTTATCGCGACTATTTTCCCTATATTGCAATTGCGATTTATGTTGCAATTAATTTCAGGTTCCTGATCTTATGCATTACTAGAAACAAACACTATCAATAAATCACTCTGTACTAAAAAGCACCATATTCTATTGATACTACTAGGAGAAAACTTTAAACTTTAAAAAAAGGAGAGCTATTGAGATTAACGGCAGAAATTTTATTTAAAAAAAAAAAAAAAAGTGAGGCACCTGAAAAGAATGTTCATTTGCATGTCCTTGCAGTCAATACCATTTTTGCTACTTCTGACTGCTTTCTGCCCGTTTTAATCACTTTTCACTGTTTCATATTGCTGCTTTTGGACAAAACTTTTGCTATTTTCTGACCATTTTCCAAGATCTTTCTCTCAGTTTTCAACCGTCCTCACTCATATTTGCAGCTTTTTGACAATTTGTGCGACTTCTTGTCATTTTGCCACCTTTAATTACTTAGATTGTTTCTCCTGTATTGGTAGTTTTCAACAATTTGGCTCTTTATTTGAACAAGGAAGGGGAACAGTGGTGTCGAGCAGAAAACATCTCCTGCAAAACAATTAATTTTGACTCAGTTAAGTTGAAAGAAAAATTCACAGTCTGTGATGAATAATGCAGCAAGCCATATTGCTATTTAATCTAATTTGTGATTATTTGCCCAGACCGACTAAAAAGTCTACTGTGTGTTTGAAGCTCACATCATTTGTGTTTTTGACCTGGTAATAATTTTCAAGTCAGGACTCAGGAGTGATTAAAACTTCCTTTTATTCAGAATTACCTGTCCGTGTTAAGGTTCAGTCTGGGTCATTAAAACAGTATTATTATAACCAACACAAATGAACTGCATTGACCTTTCTGCTGTAAGCCCTTTTCTCTTTTTTTGTCTCCATTGTTCAACCTGCTTTCAACAGCAAGGGCAGCAGAGAAATAAAAACATCAAGAAATCGGAGTGTGAGGGCAGCTCTTGTTTGAGAGCGTAATGGTGAAAAGAATCAAAGGTTGAGGGTAAGATAAGGCTGGCATGAAGAAGAAAAGAGCAGTAAAAGACAAAAAAGGAAAGGGGTGAGGAGGAGAGGATGTAGAGGGAGGAGAAGCCAAAAATAACTTGTTTTGGTCTTTCCCTTGAATCTCTGCCAGAACCTTCTGTTGCTCCTTTCTTCCTGTGTTACGCACATCGGCGCCTCGCTCTCCCTGCTGTAACAATGGAGCTTCACCTCGTTTGCCCATGAAACTAAAAATGTCTTCAATCTTATCTCTACATTAAGCTTTCATTTGGAGGTTTAATTTTGAACTCAGACATTCTTTTTCTTTCTTTTCCTGAGGTCATTTTTCTCTTTTGCTGGCTTTAAACCATAATTTGAATCATGAAAATCAAATTACAAGGAATTTCGAATATTTTAAGAATTATATACAGAATACATTTTTAAAAACATGTAGCTAATCCAAAATTTCGGGAGCCATATTGGGAGAAGAAGTGATAGATGAGGTGAAAGTGTGCAGCAGTGATTCCTCTGGATCCCTGTTCAGGTTATTTGTGCTTACAGTCATGCAGAAAAGAGGACATACAGTTGTGCCCAAAAGTTTACACCCTCCAGCAGAATTTCTGATTTTTCACCTTTCCTCAGAAAATATGAATGATAACACAAAATCCTTTCTATCACTCATGGTTAGTGGTTGGGTGAAGACATTTATTGAAAGAAAAATTAGTTGACTCTTTTTAATTCATAATGAAAACAGAAACTTCTAAAATGACCCTGTTAAGAAGTTTACACTCTCTGGTGGTTTTGTCCTGATAAATGAACAAAAGTGAACACAAATAGGTTTAAATGTCTACTGAGGGTAACCATCCTCACCTGTGATCTATGTGCTTGTAATCAGTTCGTGTGTATAAAAGGTCCGTGAGTTTCTGAGCTCCTGACAGGCACATGCATCTTTATTCAGTGCTGCACTGAAGTTTCTGGGTTCTGAGTCATGAGGAAAGAAAAATAATTGTTTAAGGAAAAGTGGAATTGTATGCAGGAAAAGTTAATTGAACTGTACAAAACAAGAAGGGGTTCTAAAAAGATACCCAAGGAATTGAGGATGTCAATAAGCAGTGTTAAAACTCTAATTAAGAAGTGGAAAATGAAGGATTTTGTCAAAATCAAACCCCGGTCAGGTAGACCAACAAAACTTTCAGCCACAAATGCCAGGGAAATTGTTGGGGATGCAAAGACAAATAACTTCAGCTGAATTACAGGACTCTGAAAAAAAAATCAGGATGGGCATAGGAGGCACTTGAGAAATTACGGGCTGCACAGTGGAGTTCTGCACAAAGTATCTTGCTTACAATGCGCCAAACAGCACAGAAACAAGCCTCTGATGAGACCAAAATTGAACTTTTTGGCCACAACCATAAATGTTACATTTGAAGAGGAATCAAAAAGGCCTATTATGAAAGGTCCACCATTCCTACTGTGAAACACGGAGGTGGATCACGGATGTTTTGGGCATGTGTGAGTTACACAGGCTCAGGAAACTTGGTCCAAACTGATGGAAGGATGAATGCAGCATGTTGTCAGAAAATACTGGAGGAAAATTTACACTCATCAGTCCGGATGCTGCACATGAGACGTACTTGGACGCTCCAACATGACAGTGATCCAAAACACAAGGCAAAGCGGACCTGGCATTGGCTACAGCAGAACAAAATGAAAGTTCTAGAGTGGCCATCTCAGTCTCCTGACCTCGAGATCTTTGATCAAGTGGGGGGCAGACCTCAAACCTGCAGTTCATGCAAGACAGCTCAAGAATCTACAGGACCTGGAGGCTTTTTACCAAGAAGAATGGGCAGTTTTACCATATGAGATAATAAAGACCCTCATCCACAATGACCACAAAACAATTCAAGCTGTTATTGATGTTAGAGGGGGAAAGACAAGGTATTAAAAACTGGAGTGTGTAAACCTTTGAACAGGGTCATTTGGGTACTTTCTGTTGCCATTATGATTTAAAAAGAGTAAACACAGCTTTTGTTAATAAATGTCTTCACACAACCTCTAACCATGGGTGACAGGAAGGTTTTTGTTTTATCATCCATATTTTTTGCAGGAGGGTGTAAACTTATGGGCACAGCTGTATAATGCAACAAGCAGAGTCAGTGCAGCCTTTTTGGGTGGATGTGTTTGGTGTTGTAATGTGTCTGTGGGTGACCACAGTTAAATGTAATGTAGCTGCTGCTGCAGGATTGGAATGAGCGAGGCTGATGGTTGTTTCTGAAAAGTTTCTTCTTGCATGAGCATGTTTCTTTTTCAAACTGACACTTGCATCACCATGGCCCTGCATTGCATCAAGCTGTTTTGATAATTGATCGTCTTTGTTTTGCTGAGTTGGATGAAATAGCCTGGAGTGACCCGCGTGTCCTCCCTTTCTTCTTCTTCTTCTTCTTCATTGCAGCCTTCAGTTTCTCTTAGAGTAAGCCTCTGCTTGACCTTTGTTTTGCACCCTCTTTTCTCCTCTGCACCCACTCTCTGAAGCTGCCCCTCAGTTTCCTTAAGGTGTTTACAGACCTCTTACTGTGGTAACGGACATCTTCACAGTAGATTGCCATGTTTCAAGTTGCCTTCAAAGATGCTTTTCATGAATTTCATCACACCATGACTGTTTTCTGCTTCTTTTCTTTATTTACGTTTTTGTTTCTTTTCCTAGGTGATTTTGCTCATCATCTCCCACCACTCTCTCCTCCCGTCTTCCATTCATGAGCAGCGTGGCTGAGTTTAAACAGCGGCAGCCATGGATGACAAGGGCTCGGTGGGGAAGATTAGCGTGTCCTCGGACTCAGTGTCCACTCTCAACAGTGAGGACTTTGTCCTTGTGTCCCGGCTGGGG
>RPOG01004787.1:0-39882 GCA_008086565.1 Thalassoma bifasciatum
ATGGTGCAGTCAGGAGGCTGGAAATGCCAGAGACAGAAATCAGAGAGTAGCAGCAGAAAGGACTCACTGAGTGATTCATCACTGTGCTATAAAGAGAAGCAGGACTAAATGTTTCAAAGGAGTGCTGCCTGTGTTGTAAATGAAACTGAACGTGTGGGTTTAAGTGTTGAAAAACAGTGTGCTCATACCTCCTCCTCCACTGACTGGAACTCCTTGTCATCCGGTGCCAGGTCGATCAGCACGGTGCCCTGGCTGGAGCAGTGGAAGGTCAGGTAGGGATTGGCACCTGCAAACACAGACGGAACCAGAGACTGAAATATGTCATATGATACTGATCTTTTTTAACTGTGTGACCTGCAGCTCTGAACTGGGGTGTCCTCATGCAACCTTTTCACTTTCAATACAATACCAATATTTCAGCCTTGATTATTGGCCCATACCAATATTGGTAATATCATACTGCCAACACTCCAAATTTCTGCGGGAACCTCTCTCTTTTTGACACTTCTTACCACTAAGCTCCTGATTTTCAATTCAACTAATATTCGACTTTATTATTTCTCCCGATTTTTCACATTGACTGGATCAAAACCCATGTATTTTCAAATGACTGGCATTGGCAAACTGTTTGTCCAGTTCAGGGTTCCTTAATGTATCACAACTGATGGAGGCAAAATATCCAAACAGAGTGGAGGAGATAGGAGACTTTCATCAACGATGTTTGGATTCTCAAGTTTAAAACAATCCAAAAAAAAAAAAAATGGTTTGAAAGAAAAGGCGGATCAGGTTTCACAAATATGGAAATAACCATTATCTCTGGGGGGGGGGGGGTACAACCTTAAGTGTTACCTATACAAAAGTGTTTTGTCAGAAGATGCTTCATGTTCTTCAGTTTCATACCGATGGCAGCCGCTCTTCTAATTACCATTCTATAAGCTAAAATAACAAGTTTATTCTCATAAGTTTATGACTTAATTGTCATAAATGAATGAGATGAATCTCATTCATTTTCTTTAAGGTGGCCCTAATTCTCCGCTGTAGTTAAGAATACTCACAGTTAGGTATTTAGGAATACTCTCGTATAGATTAAGGAAAACATGTTTTTTTAATCGGATAACCATTAAATAAGTGACCCTTTGAATCATAACAAACACTGATGAGTGTTTTAGTCTCTAAAGTTTTCCATTACTGATGAGTTTTTCCCAGGATCCTCCACAGCTAAAGAAGTAATCTCACTAACTGACTGTGTCCCACCCCACAAAGGAGAAAATGCTCTGAGCTGGTGTTTAATACACATCACTCTGAGGTCTCTTCATTCACTTGAACAGTATCTGTCCCCTCCTTTGGTCTGGTTGAGAGCCATGATGTGAGGCTTTGAAGTTGAACCAGCCTTTCAAAAGACTCATTTCTTCATCTATGTTTTGATTAAAGAGGTTTGTTTCTGCCCCCCCATCCTCATTCTACTGCTGTAACCCTTTCCTGTTCCACAGCTGTACCCTCTTGAAGTTGTGTTTGTCCTGACCTTGTTGGCCCCCCAGCAGCCTTTCGATGCCCTTGATGAGTTTGTGTCTGTGACCATAAGCGTTGATGCCGATCTCTTTGAGCTCTTCGTGTCCCATGTCAGCCAGCACATCCAGAGAAATCTGCCCAGGAACAATAAGAGAGGAAGTTAGTCCTGTTTATAGTTGTGTCTGCTGCGAAAAGAGTGTAAATCACTGGGAAACAGCATTGTGAGCTGACCAATAATGTCCTACTGAAAAAAAAGAACATTATCATACTGGTCATGAACAGCATAATAAATATTAATTGTTTTACCCGCGACTCTGAACACGATAGGTCAAAATGATTGAGTGAATTTAATGTTTTATGGTTACAACAGTAGATTGTCACTATGATCACTGAGGCTGCCAGTCGGTTAAATAAGATATAGAGAAAGCAGCATAAAGAACAAGTCACTGGAGAAAGGAGGTAATCCCATTACTGATGTGCAAACAGGCAAATGCTGAGGTCTGCATGTTTGTTCAGAGAGAGCAGAGATGAGATTCACACTGAACACAGGAATAACTCAACTTTTTAAAGGACAACCTTTAATGACCTCCTGCTGTGTTGCTATTGTCACTGAGAGTCTGCTGAGACCAGAGTAATAAAACTAAACTGATGCTGGCGTTTATATGGCACCAAAAAAAAGTTCTACCAGCATGTCACTATACCAACACGGGGAAATAACACGCTGGACCGTGTTTACACAAACAAACGTGACGCATATAAAGCTGTCCCCCACCCCCACCTGGGCTTCTCCGACCACATCTCCATCATGCTGATCCCTGCTTACCGTCCTCTGCTCAGACGCCACACACCAACACGAAAGACCATTACGGTGTGGCCCAGTGACGCTGTCCCTGCACTGCAGGACTGTTTTCAGTGCACGGACTGGCAGGTCTTCAGAGAGGCAGCTGCTGAAGAGGGAGAGGTGAACCTAGAGGAATATACATCTTCTGTCCTCAGTTACATCAGTAAGTGCACAGAGGATGTCACCAGCACCAAGACCATAACAGACTTTCCCAACCAGAAACCCTGGTTAAATGTAGAGGTTCGGTCTCTGCTGAGAGCCAGGGATGCTGCGTTTAAGTCTGGTGACAGAACGGCACTCAGAGCGGCTAGGAGAGAGCTGAACGCTGGAGTTAAGAGGGCNTTTACCTCCCGGACGTTGACAGGAAGCTGTTCCCATGTCGTGATTGACTGGGCCTCATCACAGCGGCGTTGCTTTGTTTAACCCGGTCAGGTTGGGGAGGGTTTGCTTACTCACTCGATGAGACGTCCATGAAGATGAGAGGAAGACCTTCCCTAATCTTGGCTGACATTGGCGGCTTGGCAAGCAGAGGAGCTCACTGTTGCACTGCTAATTGGTGGGTATGAAGCTACATCTCTGCTGAGACAAAGTTTGACGGGCAGATATTTAGAATGGGGGATAGCTACCACCCAGCAATGCTTACGTAAAAAGTAACTATCTGTAAAGTATGTCTTTTTGTAAAACCACTACGTAGAAGATAATCAGCATTATTTTCTGCCTTTCAAAACAGTTTGCAGACCAATTTTGTTGCAAAAAATGGGATCTGAAATAATAAACAAACAGAATAAATTGCTTATTCCATTGTCATCTTGCAGCAGTGTAGTGTAGAGCAGTGGTTCCCAACCTTTTTTTCCTCCATGTACCCCTTTAACCTGACTTATCTCAGTACTCCTGAGTTTGAAATAAAGTCTCAAATGTTTTCACAAACCTTTTTGTGTTGCAACTCCTTTGGGATCACACAACTCGTCTCCAAATAATTGTATGTGTCTGTCTGCCAGTGTTGGGCCCGTAACTGAAAAAAAAGTAGTTAATTACCTATTATTCGTTACTCTTTTTAAAAGTAACATTACTGTACTTATTACTCCCTGCCAAAAGTAATGTATTAAATTACTGAATATATGACTTTTATTAACACACCAAGTTGGTAACTGTGTCCTTTGATAAGAGGGGGAAAAAGAGAGGATGCTAATGCTGTTTACTGCGAGCTCCAGTGTACAACTTTAATGATGTTTATTAAGTCTGAGTGATTTTTTTCATGTGATATCTTTGTCTGTCAGCAAAATATTCTGTCATAACCTGGATAACGTTTGTAACTGATTTTCACCTGCTTTCTGTGACCTATGTTTTTTTTTTTTTTTTTTTTTTTTAACTAAGCCCTTGTAGCACTTTGAGATTTCTTGGAGATGAAAAGTGCGTTCTGAATAAAATGTAAATCCGTGTATCATTCGTTCTTTCCATTTTCAATTGCCAATCAAAAAATAAAAAATGAAAAAGTGACTGGTTATCTTGTTATTTGTTTTCTAATCTAACACGAAAACCCGAAATATGCCTGTTTTTTTTTATAGCCCAGTATTAGGCTCGGATCAAAAATACGAAATGGAAAAACGGGAACAAGGACGAATTTGATTTTAATATTTAATTGGTCCGGTTTATGTGACCCGGAAGTTTGGTTATCACACTCAGCAGCCAGGAACATTCAGTCACGCCCCCCTGATGATCACCTACCATCATAAGCGGGTAGGATGTTTTTGCCAGACATA
The DNA here is from genome assembly GCA_008086565.1 of Thalassoma bifasciatum. Taxonomy (NCBI): domain Eukaryota; kingdom Metazoa; phylum Chordata; class Actinopteri; order Labriformes; family Labridae; genus Thalassoma; species Thalassoma bifasciatum. Next base: position 4,111 of record RPOG01004787.1, read on the forward strand.
ATTTCCCCCCCTTAATAAGTAACCCCCGATTCACACTCAAAACAACGCAGACCAGCTCGCTGAGGTACTGACGGACATTTTTAACACCTCCCTCACACAGGCAGCTGTCCCCACCTGCCTGAAGACGGCAACAATAATCCCAATTCCCAAAACCACCACTGTGACAGGCCTAAATGACTATCGGCCAGTGGCCCTCACCCCGATAGTCATGAAGTGCTTCGAGAGATTGGTCATGGCCCGCATCAAGGACTCAATCAGCACCACAGTGGACCCACACCAGTACGCCTACAGGAAAAATAGATCCACAGAGGATGCCATCTCTTCTGTGGTCCACACAGCCCTCACCCANTCTCTGGGCGGGTGCTGAAGGGCTGTGCAGACCAGCTCGCTGAGGTATTGACGGACATTTTTAACACCTCCCTCACACAGGCAGCTGTCCCCACCTGCCTGAAGACGGCAACAATAATCCCAATTCCCAAAACCACCACTGTGACAGGCCTAAATGACTATCGGCCAGTGGCCCTCACCCCGATAGTCATGAAGTGCTTCGAGAGATTGGTCATAGCCCGCATCAAGGACTCAATCAGCACCACAGTGGACCCACACCAGTACGGGATGTCCTTTTTATCTAGGTGTCTCCTACGGTAGAGAAGACACCAGGTGTGTCGGGAGTGGGTGTATCTTTTCTTTCTGAGAATGCAGGCGGACGAGAAACACCTAAAGTGTAGACGGAAATTGTGGTAGTCTGGTGTCTGAGACTGGGAAAAGCTGTTCTCACTCAGACTGAGCTCCACCCTGTGCAACTGGGTCCTAGATTTCCTGACAGACAGGCCGCAGTCTGTGAGGATCCATGACGTCTCCTCCTCTCCCATCATCCTCAACATCAGGTCCCCCCAGGGCTGTGTGCTGAGCTGTCTGATTGTGAAGTTCGCAGACGACACTGCTGTGATTGGACGCATCACAAACAATGACGAGTCCGACTACAGGAAGGAGGTGGAACACCTGGAGGGCTGGTGCAGAGACAACAACCTCTGCATCAATGTGAAGAAGACGAAGGAGATGATCGTGGACTTCAGAAGGAGCAGACATCTCCTCCCTCCCCGGTGGAAGTGGTCTCCAACTACAAGTATCTGGGCGTGCACATCTCGGACGACCTCACCTGGAGCACCAACACTTCCTCAGACCAGTCCTTCCGTGTGGTCGCCGAGATGAAGGAGTCCTCCGACTCCGCGCGGCCTGACCCCTCGAGTCAGGACTGCCGCAAGATGTCCACACGCCACCTCTCGTAGAACACAAGGACGTAGTGACACACCGTGCCGAGCTGCTCTGTGGCAGAGAAGAAGGCTCTGCAGAGGGTAGTGAAAGCGGCACAGAGGACTCGGGGATGCAGTCTTTCAACTACCACGGACATATACTCCTCCAGATGCAGGAAACGGGCCTCCTGCATCATGAAAGACCCCACCCATCCTGCACATGCTCTGTTTCAGGGAGAGGGGAGTCCGTCCTCCGACGCCTCGTAGTTCTCGTCCTGATGGTCTGACTCCTTGTCGAAGAAAGGACTTCGACACTCTGACAACTTGAGACCACCAGGGGAAGTCACGGGGGCTGTTTACGTGTGACTTTATAAACGTGTCTAACAATAATAAAATAAGATAGATAACTAATGTTTCCGATCAACTAACAGTTCCACTTTTATTCTCTTTTTTTATTGTATATTTGTATATATTTATATTTATTATTCTCATTTCTATAATTGGGCTTGCTCCGGGACCAGGGTGACCTAATTTGTTCCACCCATGTTTTACATTTGATGAATGACAATAAAACTCCTTGAATCCTTGAATCCTTGAAAAGCTCAAATAAAGTTGAGCCAGGTGTGTCCAAATTCAGTCCCAGGGGTCAAATCCCAGAGGTCAGTAGTGGTTTGAGGGACATTTTCATACAGCTTTCACCTTAAAATGCATTGATTATAGTCCTTAAATTAATCATTTTCTAAACTACGAGTAGACTTACATTTTGGGGGGAAACCAGTGGGATTGAATTCTAGAGAATTATTCTTGAATATAAATCAAAACATCTCGATTAGGGTTGTGTTTTGTTTTTCTCTTAATGTAAAAAAAAAATAGTGAAAACTAGTTAAGGTGCTTTTCTTTTTAAGGACAGCAAAAGTTTATAGCCTCCAGCAGAATTTTTTATTTTTTGGCCTTTTCTCAGAAAATTTGAATGATAACACGAAAACCTTTCTGTCACCCATGGTTAGTGGTTGGTGAAGCCATTAATTAACAAACAACTGTGTTTACTCTTTTTAAATCATAATGACAACAGAAACTTCAAAAATGACCCTGTTCAAAAGTTTCCCTCTCCCAGTTCTTAATAGCGAGAATTTCCCCCTTTAACTTCAGCGGCAGCTTGAAGTCTTTTGTGCTCGTTGTGGATGAGGGTCTGTATTTTCTCAGATGGTAAAACTGCCCATTCTTCTTGGCAAAAAGCCTCCAGTTCCTGTAAATACTTGGTCTGTCTTGCATGAACTGCAGGTTTGAGATCTCCCCAGAGTGGCTCAATGATATTGAGGTCAGGAGACTGAGATGGCCACTCCAGAACCTTCATTTTATTCTGCTGTAGCCACTGTCATGTGTGAACGTCCAAGTACGTCTCATGTGCAGCTTCTGGGCTGATGAGTGTAAATTTTCCTCCAGTATTTTCTGATAACATGCTGCATACATCCTTCATTCATCAGTTTGGACCAAGTTTCCTGAGCCTTTGTAGCTCACACATCCCCAAAACATCAGTGATCCACCTCCGTGTTTCACAGTAGGAATGGTGGACCTTTCATCATAGGCCTTGTTGACTCCTCTCCAAATGGAACAATGTTTATGGTTGTGGACAAAAAGTTCACTTTTGCTCTCATCACTCCAAATGACTTTGTTCCAGAAGTTTTGAGGCTTGTCTCTGTGCTGTTTGGTGTATTGTAAGCAAGATGCTTTGTGCTGAAATGACTTTGTTCTGTCAACTCAACCGTGCAGCCCTTTATTTCTCAAGTGCCTCCTATGCACATCTTTGAATTTTTTTTTTTTTCAGAGAGTCCTGTATTTCAGCTGAAGTTATTTTTTGGGTTTTTCTTTGCCTAACAATTTTCCTGGCAGTTGTGGCTGAAACGTTTGTTGGTCTACCTGACCGTGGTTTCGTTTTGACAGAATCCCTCATTTTCCACTTCTTAATTAGAGTTTGAACTCAGCTTTTTAGCATCCTCAGTTCCTTAGATATCTTTTTATGGCCCCTTCTTGTTTCGCACAGTTCAATTAACTTTTCCTGCAGATCCTTAAACAATTCTTTTTCTTTCCCCGTGACTCAGAATCCAGAAACTTCAGTGCAGCACTGGGAAAGATGTAAGTGTCTGTCAGGAGCTCAGAAACTCACTGAGCTTTTATACACACACACTGATAACAAGCTAATAGATCACAGGTGAGGATGGTTACCTTTAGTAGACATTCAAACACATTTGTGTTCACTTTTGTGCATTTATCAAGAAAAATAACCAGCGAGTGCAAACTTTTGATTAGAGTCATTTTTGAAGTTCCTGTTGTCTTTAGGATTTAAAAAGAGTAAGCACAGTTGTTTGTTAATAAATGTCTTCACTCAAACACTAACCATGAGTGATTGAAAGGATTTTGTGTTATCATTCATTCAAAAAATCAGAAATTCTGCTCGGGGGTGTAAACCTTTGGCCACAACTGTATACTGGAATGCCAGTTCATCAAAACTCTGTTCCTATGCAAGAAAATGAACTTTTCCATGACTACCTCTCCTCTAAACCTGAATACTAATCACCAACTTCTTTCCCCTCAGGTGGACCCAGGATCAAAACAAAATTACACCGAGTACCCCTGCACTGCTACCCTTCTTCCTTTTGCTGTTACAGTCTAACCCATGTGTTTGTCTCCAGCAGGGTCCGGCCTGTTCACTGGGCTCTCTAAGTTGGCTGTAAGATGGCTGCTACACATCCAGAACACTGCTGATCTGGTCCAGACCAGAACCAGAAAACACAGAGACCATATCAATCCAGGTCTCAGGTCTCTGCTCTGGCTCCCTGTGGCTCAGGGAACAGACTTTAAAACAGCTCTGCTTTGTCTACAAGTCACTTCATAGTTTAGCACCAAAGTCCATCTCTGACATGCTAGAGCCATTTCAGTTTGATGCTCCTGAAATCTGGAACAATCTTCCAGAAGATGTGAGGCCTCAACTCTGACAATGTTCAAATCCAGGCTGGAAATCCTTCTGTTTGGCTTTGATGACTGAAAGCATCTTATCTGAGCTTGTTTTTCATTTAATCTATAAATGAGGATTTTCATGTGTTATGGAATGGTTTTGTTTTTTCTTCTTGTAAATGTTTGTAGCTGTAAGAAAAACTTTGAATTACCTTGCGTGTGAATTGTGCTCTACAAATGAATAAGTCTTACCCCGATTCCATTTGTGTCTTCTCCTATTTTTGACACTCCATCTGTCCTTTTTCTTCATTTTTCTCATCGTAGTCTGTTTCTCTACCTCTACTTCCCTTTTGGTTCATTTTCTGTTCATTCAACTCCTCTGTTTGTCTCCTCTTTTCCTTTTCTTCCTCTCTGCTTCTCTAAACATCACTGTTGGCAGAAGACTCTGTTACCGTCCCTTTGAGGCTGCATCGAGCCCCAGCACATGACTAAGATGTTAGGATGACGATGTTGGACTGGATGTTTCTGCAATGACTGTTTTATTTGCCCTTTCATATTTGAGTCGTACCACTGGACACAAATACAGTTTAAGCAACTGAGAGTAGTCCTACTCATACCAGTCTTTACACACGGATCCAGCTCTAAAAAGACACAACTCTTGGGTAAATATAATTGTTGATTCTACAAATGATACATCTGTTGAGAATTTAACTCTGAGCTTAAGAAACAGAAAAGCATTGCTATTCCAGGGGCAACACTTGCAAGAATGGCCAAAACCTCATATGAAAATATCACAAAAGGAAAAAGGAATCCATTTGAAAACAGAGTGAGTAAGATGCTTGGAAAAAAAAACAAAACAAGCCCACAAAGGATACTAATTTGAAATCAAATTAAAAAGGTACACTTTTAAGTTCCCTCCAACCTTGTCTGTTTCCACCCCCAAGGAAATCTCTTCCCACCTCCTGTGTGTCTAGTCTCTGAGTTTCATCAGAGTGTGTCTGTACCTGCTCCCTCTGGAAGATGTCCCGTAGGTGCTCCAGCCCAAGGCTCTTCAAGAACTGGTTGATGGTCATGTCCAGCAGAGCTGCAAAGACACAGTGAGCTCAGTTGGGTTATATGAAGGGTCTAAGCTGTTACAGAGCCTGAGAGGCCTGAGAGAGTCATCCCTTTCATTCTTTTTCTCTTTGAACCTACTTTCTCCCTCCTTTCTATCCATGCCTGATGCTCCATCTGCTGTCCCAGTGGCCCCGCCCACAGTGATGTCACCGATGCTTGTGGTCAGGTTGTCTATGCTGCTGGCTGCAGACAAACAGGACGGGGATGGAGAGGGAGAGATGACCACTCCTCCAGTTGCACCTGTACTCACCACACTTGCACTCACCTGGGGGAGAGAAGGGAAAATCTGTTCGGTGATTATTGATCTAATCAATCTGACAATTTGATGACTGACACTCTCAACAATTTCATTCACAGCCTACAGTCCAGTTTCCTATGAACATCAACTCTTTGGGCGCCAGCTTGGCCTAATAGTTATATCCTGCACCCCATGCACAGAAGCTATAGTATAATCCAGGTCTAACCATTGAAACATGCTGTTGTTAGCTACAGAACTGCAACAGCAGAGGGCGCCAACTTTTAGTGAAGCCAATGACCTCACTGTGGCTGTGGTGATGGGTCAGTCATCGCAGAGACGCAGCATCAGGTGGTGAAAAAAGGAGAGGCTCAGAGACCGTCCAGAGCAAAGTGGATCAAAGGTTGGGAAAGCAACAGCCAGCTGAGGAAGGTAATGGTGGTCAAGTGTTGGGAGCAACGCCTTACAAAAGTATGTTCTTTAAAAAACTGTCAGGCAGTCAAAACATATGAGGTGCTGAGTAAAGCTGCATCAAAAAAGATCCTCTGCTTTAGACCACTGTTGTGTTTCCAGCCTTTTTTTTTTTTTTGCATAGTGAGTGGTTTGTTTTGGCATCGCCTGGAAAATATTAATTCTAGTGATTGTATTGGGCCAAAAATGAAAGCAGTCTCTACTTATAATTTCAATGGTTCTCCCAGAATTTCAACAAAAAATAGTTTCCTTAAACAAAGTCCACTTTGTTTATCAGAGTCTTTTCTGAAGATGGGTCTTGAAAAGAGGGAGGTTATCCTATAATCAGGGTTGTTTCATATTCAGGTCAATAAGGAAAAACCAGAGAAAAAAAAGGGAAAAAGGGTAAAACATATGGTATCAAGGTGGCGCCATATTCAGAATCAGAAATACTGAATTCCTTTTTTGGTTAACACTCAGCTGTGGTGAGTAACAGGTGCTGGTAATATAGAAATCACACCTGACACCAGTTAGAATGTAAAAAAGTTGACTCAACCTTTGTGTTGTGTGTCTTTGTGTGTCACACCAAGAATGGAGAAGAGAAAGAAGAGCTGAGGAGTGTCGATTTTGTTTTTGTTTTTTTTCTTCAGCTTTTTTGAGTTTTTCCAATGCACATTAAGGAAATAAATACATTTATACCAAAATCATTTGTAATTGCAACAATTTCTGGGAGAAATGGTGAATTTTCTGTAAAATCCCAGGGGTGCCAGTACTTTGGTCCATGACTGTATTGTACATGCAGATACTCACCACAGTGGCCTGGGGTTTTAAACAGGTGGGCAGGGAGTCTGGTGGCATGGCATCAATCAGTAATGCTCTTATGTCATCAGCCTGCAACAAATTTATGAAGAAAAAAAACAGCATTTAATATTGAGACACCATTTCTGTGACTGTCCACATAAAAAAAATTACTATTTGCTTGCATTGCTTTATCAGAGCTACAAAGCTCAGAAAAAGTGTCTGCTTGGTCTTTGATGCTGCCCTGTCCTCTCAGATGTGATTAGCTGTTGTGATAATTAGTTCACTGAGAAATGTGTCACACAGCAAAACAAAGCTGAATAACACAACTGGAGACGTATCATAACAAACAAAGACTTGAGAAGTTCAATTCAGAAGTGTTGCACATTGAGAAAGTGTTTTTTTTAATACAAATTGAAGTTATCATTATTATTATGATAATAATAATAATGATTGTTATTATTATCATTAGCAGTAGAAGTAGTAGTAGTAGTATTAGTTTAAGTATCATTATTATGTACAAGACACTTTCAGGTATCATTTATAACCTGTCCTTTTTTATCTTTTACTTTTCTAAGTTTTTTTTTTTGGCTTTTGTGCCTTTATGTGGATAAGAGAGAGAGGACAGTGGATAGTGTAGGAAACAGGGTAAGAGTAGTGGAGTGACATGTGGGAAAGTGGCCACTGTTCCACATGAGGGCCAACCTCATGGAGCGTGACCTAACCCACCAGGCCTTCTGCACCCTTAAGCCTGTCCTTCTTAAACTATTTCTTTAATCACTGATACTTGTTGATCTATTGGTAGTGTTTCACCTCTTATGCTCCACTGGGTGGCCAGCGACTCGTTTGCCATTCTTCTGATGTCAAAAAAGTATAAACAGTAACGCCCCTGTCAAACATCAGGATGCAATACTGCATTAAAAAGCTTAAATTTTTCAGCCACTAAGTTTGTTTTACAGTTTACTTGACCGGCAAAAAAATTAGTGAAAGAATCACTCTGATAGTGATCACAACAACTGGGACGTCCTACCCTTACGTCACATCCTGACGCCCGTACCCTGAATATTCACTCTCCTTTCCACCAGAGGAATCCAGAGTTCAAACATATCAAAAGTGTTGTTTCATCAAAGCTGAGTGTGTTTGTTTTTCTTAGGGTTCTAGCTGCAAGACAAAAGTGATGGCACCGTGATCCGTGCAAATTTGAGTCCAGAACGACATGTAGAAGGAAACAAGTGCTCCCTGCTTGACTGGCCAATAGCATATCGAGGAGCCGGAGCATAAAAGCCTCCTAACAGGCTGCTTTCTCAGCTATGGGCCCTGCCACTCACATGTACAGTAACCAATGGCCTTAGCCTTCACATGAGCATATTCTGTGTGTATTCATCTACATTCATGAGCATGGGGGAGGTGGAATTTCTGACTGGGAGCCATGATTTCACAATTTTTGGCAAATATTTTCACAGAGAGCAAAGTTGACTGAGAAGAGGATACCGAGCACTGATGGGACTGGTTTTTTAGCCGAGGAGTTTTCATTCGGGAGCATGGAATGCAAGTACAACTCTGCCTGGTGTTTGGTCACCTTGGACTGAAAACTCTCTAACTCCTACAAATTTTTACCTATAAAGCTCAGATTTCACCCAGATGTAGATGACAAGGTGTAGAAGTGATGTGGTGGATGTTTTATGTCTGACATTAAGCATCTTGATGTTAATGATGTTCAAAAATTGGTTCTTAAAAAATTAAGAGAAAAAAATTTGTTTCAGCTGCATTTATCCAGATGTGGACTTTGGTCTTGTTAGAATATAAAGCTTATGTACTTGTGCTTCGCTAAAAATAGTAACAAAATGTGCTCATTGAGGTAATGTTTTGGTGAATATATTTCAGAGGGTTTAAAGTTCCTGAGAGGAACCAGAATTAGGATTGAATTGATGTCCACAGTAAGAAGGAAGAGAAAACTATAAGTCAGAGAAAATGAGGAAGTTCATACAGAGTGTTCATGTGCTGAGACTAGACAGGGTAGGTGAAACTGAGTATAAAGTTCAGATGTAGAGAAAAGGTCAACTGTTACTATGGAGCTCTGCAAGTGTGACTTGGTGGCAGACAATATTATTTGTGTGAGTGCATGTGCATGTATTAACAACTCCTTATTAGGTAAACATCCACTTTTCCACGTGGAAGAAGTGATGTCTGGACCCAGTCTGCACCGGAAGACAACACCTTAAGAATAGAAAACTGAATGTCTAAGTCGGAGGATCAGGAACTACAAAAGGGTTCAGGGAAGGTTAGTCAGGGTTCAGACTTCGTGAACTGACCCCAGCACTTGTGTGATCGTCAGGGCTACGTAATTTATACCCAGAGACTCTGTTACACATTCTTGAATCATTGTAATAAATGAATCAAGCTTCAGCTGAGAACTCAGATGTGTCTTCGTCATTTCTTCCTCCCATTAGAAAGTGGGGAGTCACATGACTAATTATTAAGTAATACTGTCTCAAGGACCTGGAAATTGTTAGTACCTCTTGAGAAGTGGGAAACCACCATTTTTCCTTCAGACATTTTTTTGAAACTAGGGATTTTAATCTTTCAAATGAGGTGTCACTGATGAATTTTGTTATAAGCTTTGAAACATGGTATGGTATACAGACCAAGATCAGGTGGGATGTAAAGGGTTAAGAAATATATTAATGTTGGGAAAAATCAGGGTCAACCCAAATGGCTTTTTCAAGGCTGTGCTTCTAATTCAACTTTAAAAACATTTAAACCTCTCAACTGTTTTTTTGTTTGTTGTTTGCTTTTGCAGGAATGCATGTGTACACTCCGTTCTAAATGTTTGAACAATGGCCAAATATATATATATACTGTTTTTAGTATTGAAATGGCCTTTTCAAAAGTCTTATCTGCCAATGACCCAAAAACACACATTTTCACCAGCACGTGTACACTAGGGCTGAAAGATATTCTGTTTTTGTATTGATATCTAGAAATGAACATTCAAGACATTTATATCACACAATCAGTGATATCAATGATGTAAACAATATAGATTTTCCTCACTCACCCTGTATGTACAGCAGTCGTCTGATTATTGGAGACTTTCTGTGAGTGATGATGACTGACAGTGAGTTCTGATCAATAAACTGTGCTTTCCACATCCTGTTGTACTGTGATGCTTCATTTTTTCTGAAAAATGCTTCATTTTCACTGAACCAAGAGTAAAACTGGTTCCTTTGCATATAGAGATGTTTGCCATTAAAACTAAGATATGAAACTTTGTCCATATCATCCAGCCTTAGCGCGCACAAACACACACACACACACACACACACACACACACACACACACACACACACACACACAGACTGCCTTGTCCATGTTGGTCTCTAATCTCTTCCAGCTGAACCTCATATGCTGTTTCAGGCGTTGCTTTGTTTTATGTTGTCATAACAACATGACATTCATTATCGTTTCAGTTAAAGTGACACTGTTTGGTAATATCTGAATTAGCATATTCTTATTTAATATTTTCATCTATTTGACATTCAGGCTGATAAAAAAAGACATGAACCACGTTACTCATCAGTTAATCAGTACTTAAGTACCCCCCCCCCCCATACTTACATCCTCTTATTCAAGTCTTATTTTGAGGACTACCTTCTACTTTTACTTGAGTCATCTTATCCTAAAGTAACAGAACTCTTAGAAAAACACGTTTAACTCCTGACGTGCTGAACAGGGAGAATGTCTGAAAGTGTCATACTGTTGCTAAGTCCAGTGGCGTCTGTCCCTCCTGATTCTTCATGGTGGGGTCAGCTCCATGGGCCAATAGCAGAGCGCAGAGCTGTGTCCGTCCCTTCTGAGCCGCTTCATGCAGGGGTGTGAACGCCCACTTGTCTGTGGCGTTAACACACGTGTTGAACTTGATCAAGAGGGCGGCTATATCCACATGCTGCTCAGAGGAGAGGAAGAAGAGGTAGAAGAGGGTAAAGAGGTGAGACAAGGAAGAAGATGGGAGGAAAAGGATGGAAAGGAGGAAAAGAAGAACAAGGAAGCAGGCAGAGGGAGAGATGAGAAGGAAATGAGACAACATTCATAAAGCATTAGAGCAAATGTGTGGAGTCAAGGGAGTTCATTGTATTACAATTCAGACCACAGAAAACATGATATGTGGATTTTCTGAAACAAAATTTCACCTGAATTATTTACCACATTTTAATTCTTGTTCTCCCTCTGGTCTTTCCTGTCATTCTTTTTCTCTACTACATTCTCATTGTTTCTCTAAAGCTTCTGCTATGGCAGCAAACACAGAGTAGCCTGTTTCTGAAACCTGGTCATGTGAGTCTCCAAAAGACAGAACTCATCAAGTTTTTATTCCATCATGAGTTTTACGTCTAAAAAAGAAACAGACTGAGTGAGAAGGCAAAGCTAGATGATGAGAACGACTTCCCTTTTATCATCCCAAATATTGTCACCAAACACCTTCAACACCGTCATCATCATCAACACCTTCAACACCGCCAACACCATCAACACCACCAACACCATCAACACCATTAACACCATCAACACCGTCAACACCATCAACACCTTCAACACCGTCAACACCATCAACACCGTCAACACCATCAACACCGTCAACACCGTCAACACCATTAACACCATCAACACCGTCAATACCATCAACACCTTCAACACCGTCAACACCATCAACACCTTCAACACCGTCAACACCATTAACACCGTCAACACCGTCAACACCGTCAACACCATTAACACCATCAACACCGTCAACACCATCAACACCGTCAACACCTTCAACACCATCAACACTGTCAACACCGTCAACACCACACAGGTGTAACTCCTGATCATTATGTAAGTTCATGTAATGCACATTTAATGCAGATTTAAGACTCAAAAGAAATCATAAATTCCACTCATGGTCCATTCAACCCCAACTCCAATGAACTCGGGACGTTGGGTAAAACGAAAATAAAATACAGAATACAATGATTTTCAAATCCTATTTAACTTTTATTCAATTAAATACACCACAAAGACAAATTATTTCGTGTTCAACCCGATAACCTTTTTTTTTTTTTTTTAAATTCACTCATTTTGCAACATGTTTTAAAAAAGCTTGTACAGGTTGAACAAAAGTCTGGTAAAGTTGCTGATGCTGAAAAAACAGCTGTTTGGATCATTCCACAGGTGAACAGGTTGATTTAAACAGGTGAGTGTCATGATTGGGTATAAAAGGAGCATCCCTGAAAGGCTCAGTCCTTCACAAGCAAAGATGGGGCCAGGTTCACCACTTTATCAACAACAGCGTGAGCAAAAAGTCCAACAGTTTAAGAACAATGTTTCTCAACATACGACTGCAGGAATTGATGGATTTCATCATCTACAGTCCATAATATCATCAAAAGATTCAGAGAATCTGGAGAAATCTATGCACGTAAGCAGCAAGGCCCAAAACCAACACTGAATGGCTGTGACCTTTGACCCTTTAGGTGGCGCTGCATTAAAAACCCACATCATTGTGTAAAGGATATTAGCACGTGGGCTCAGGAACACTTCAGAAAACCATTGTCAGTTAACACAGTTCATCACTACATCTACAAGTGACAGTTCAAACTCTACCATGCAAAGACAAAGTCAGACATCAACAACACACACAAACGCCACCAGCTTCTCTAAGCCTGAGCTCATCTGAGATGGACTGAGACAAAGTGGAAAAGTCTTCTGTGGTCTGACGAGTCCACATTTACACTCTTTTTGGAAATCATGGATGTGGTGTCCTCCAGGCCTAAGGTCGTTTTCACACCTGACCAAGCGGACTCGGTTCTTTTGGGGAGCTGAAAGTTGCAACATTGTTGCATTTGTCACATGATTCGGTTCTGCTGTCACACTAGCAGTTATGAAGCACACCGAACCTTTTGAGCCGCACCACTTGGTTGAAAGGATGCTCATCGATTGGACAAAGAAGGGGGGAATGAAGACAAAATACAGCCTTAAAATGCTTCTTCATGATTCCTAAATAAGTTTAAAGTCCTTTTGAAGCAAAAAAGAAGTTCACACCAAAGAGTTTGGTTTAAAGACCACGGTGGCACACATGTTAGTACAAAATTATGTTTGTGTGGCGTTATAGATGAACATGCACGCACTTCTGTGCAGCACTTTAGCGCAGCTGTGTTATAAGATCCACGCCCATCGTGAGTCTGTAGTCGGGCTAGAGGAAAAGATAACCAAACCGTGTAGAGCCGAGTAGAGCCGAGTAGGGCTGGAATTGTATAATGGAAAAGCGCCATAAATGTCCTCAGTTCACAAACACTGAACCAGTGTTGTTAAAGGAAAGGTGATGAAACACAGTGGAAACATGAATCTGTCCAAGCTTTTTAGGAACGTGCTGCAGATATCAATTTCAAAGTGAGGGAATATTTTCAAAGACACAATAAAGCTCTTCAATTGAACAAGATCTTGTCTTTGTGGTCTATTCAATTGACAACAGGTTGAACAGGATTTACAAATCATTGTATTCTGTTTCTAATTATGTTTTACTCAAAGTCCCAACTTCATTGAAATAGTGGTTGTATAAAACTTCAAAGACACAGGGAAAAAAGGTCAAATAAGATAAGATTTGTAGTATTTTTCCAACTAAAATATTTTTTATTGAATGTCTATTGAGGGGTTCATGTGAGAGGCAGCATTCAGACACATTTATACAACAAATCCTGAAAAAGAATAAGAGAAATCTGAATTGAACTTTGTAGCTCAGTTTTTGGTTAATCTTTAAATTAAGGCTGTTGTGATCGCTCTCACCATGGTCTTGTGTGCCTCTCCTTCACCTTAAATGATGTCTCCTCTGTCCTCTCTCCTCTGTCACACCAGGAGTAGTTCTGGAGCTGCCATATTGAGGACTGTCCCATTTATGCAAATTTACTTGGAGGAGAGAGGATGGAGGAGACTGATCGGAGGAGAGATAATCGAGGAAACACCAGAGCTGCCTTTGCGGAAGTTTTTTTACTGACAAACACGCCCCCACTCGAGATGACGGTCTCTGATTGGATGGTGCTCCAGTTCAGAAACTTTCTTTGACATTTCACATCAGCGGAGTTAAATGATAGAGAAAAGACAGAGCTGAAAACAGTCTCTGAGGATAAATCTGAAACACGTCAGAAAGCTGGGATTAAAAACATGTTTGATGTGAGTTTGAAGCACAAAACGCTGATCACAACTGTCATTACATCAATGAAACAAATCAATACTGAGTTTTTATATTCATCATCCAATAGTTCATATAGTTATATAAAATAGGGCAAAAATATTAATTTGTGATCACTAATTTCCCCTATTTATTTTCCTGCAACTTCTCTTTCTTTATAAAGAGACTTTAAGTCAGAGAATAAGTCTGTCAGGACAAAAACCCGTTACATTTCAGTTTATGAAATTTCATTCATGAGCAGGAGGTTTGTAAAGAGAAACATGATTTCTGTTTTTCCCTGAAATCTAACTTTTCTAGTGTTTCTATAGGTTATATTAATCAGTTTCAGAGTTCACGATCGGATTTGCTCTGGATAAAGGATACATAATTAATTAAGAATCCAATAAATGCATTTTACCCCCGAAGTGATCTGTGTGCTTCTTAACTGGACACTGAATGAACAGAGTTCAGGTTTTCTTCATGTGAAAGTGTTTGTTAAACAGATTAAAAACTAAGTTAAAGCTCTGTTTCTGTTTATATTTTATTAGAGTTATTACAGCTCATGTGCAGACTCACAAACAGCTGTTAGAGCTGAATAACAGATGATCCTGATCAGCTGACACCGTCATCACTAAAAGACCTCACGTCATGAAACGCCCCTGAAGGAAAGGACGTCTCATTTGCCTTCAAATGAATCTCCTCGTCTCCTCGCTCCTCTCTTCATTTCCTCCTCTCTCTCATCATCTCTGGTGGGCGGGACTAAGACACAAGTGAACGACGCAAGTGGAGGAAGGAAGGATGGAATTTAGCTCAAATGAGTTGAGCCCTGCTCTCGCCCCGGTCTCCCCTACTGTGCTGACCGCGCTCACTCTCCCTCCCTCACTTCTCCACACATGCACCTGATTCCCTGTCACACCTGCCTGCAATCAGCAGCACTGTGAAGTCTGTCTTAAGGACTGCTGCAGCAGAGGACAGGCGCCAGACTATTCCAGCTCGTCTTGTGGTTACACGGCTATCTACTCAGAATCTTTTGCAAGTATTTCTGGGTAGTTTATGCTCGTTCACTTGCCTAACCTCCTGTGTTTGCTCCTCTCTCCCCCAGTGCCTTCATTTGCTTCCTGCTCCTTTGCCCTGTCTCTTCCACGCTGTCAAAAGCTCAAACTGGATCTCACGGTTTACTTTCACTCACTAGATTTTGGATTGCACCTCTCACACCAGCGCTAATAATGTCTTTGTTAAACGTCCTCACTGCCTCCTGTCTGCTCCGCCTCAAAAACTGGTTCAAAATCACAACAAAGGCCCCGTTTGCATGATAACCTTTCGCAGTGTTTCACTTGGAAACGCAGGAAAACGCAATGAAAAAATTCTGCGTTTACATGGAAACGGTGAGGGACTGAAAACGCTGTAGTATCATGTCAGGCCTGAAGATGGCGATATAACTGTAGAAGCTATATACACATCAACAGTATAGAGGCTGAAGAAGAGGTGAGCTTATATTAAAAACTTCTTCTCTAACTGCATAAATAGTGCAATAATTGCATGTTTTGGTAGAAGTCAGTCAGTAGATTCAGCAGCAGAAGAACCAAACCATAGGTCACTGTTGTTGTTGTTGTTGTTGTTGCTGCTGCTGTTGTTGTTGTTGTTGTTGTGTTTGTGCCTGGCACAGTGGAGGTTTAATGCGCACGCTCTGAGCTGAACATGACGTCAGCATTTCCAGGGTAAACCCTGACTTCGTGTTTACATGGAGACAGTGAAGACAGCGTTTTCAAAAAACTCTACACTTGTTTTCAAAAGTTTGTGTTTTCAGTTGGTGAAAACACCATTTCCGTGTAAACAGGAGGCTGAAAGGCAACAAAACTTTTGCGTTTCACCTGAAAACCGTTGTAGTGTAAACCGGGCCAAAAATGTTCTTACACATGAATGAATGTTTGGGTGTGTATTTGTTTCTTACCCCATATGAAGCAGCATTGTGTAAAGGTATCAGCCCCCCTTTGTCCTGTGCGTTTACATCAGCTCCATGTTCCAACAGATACTCTGCTACCTCCAGGTTGTTGTAGCCAGCTGGAGAGTGACACAGATGATGGTTTGAATGGAAAATACAGATGGATGGAGAGAAAGACAGTGAAAGACAGATAGGCAGGAAAAAAGAGAGAAGAAGAATGTGGTCAGGTAACAAAACAAGGAAATAAGGTGAGAAACGGACACATGGGCCTACATCAGCCTGACAGCCTGTAATCATCCTTCCTTTTACAAGCAAGTACATCGAGGCAGAGAGAGCGTGGGTGTGTGTCCAAGAGCTCAGGTCTATGGGAGGAAAAAAGACGTCTTCAAAGTGCTTCCACACTTTTCGAAACTCTGAACAATTACCTTAGGAAGGATGATATCTTTTATCAGCCAGTCTGGCCCTGACATTCTAAAACACAGGAAACAGAACAAAAGGCAGAAAGGAGGACTAAGCTCGTCAGGCTCCACAACTGAAAGTACTTTCTAAGACATTCTTATTCTGTTATACACTGTGTGATGATAATAAAGACAATTCTTTTCTATTAACCTACAGCTTTGACAACAGTGCTTCAATTCCCAGTGCACAACCACTTTACCCTGAGAAAACTATCAGCCGAGTGTTTCTCGCGAGGGAAGCAAGTCGCTTCGCATGCACTATTCATGCTTCTGGAGCCTGAGGGAGAGTCACACTCTCTATTATGTTAGAGTTTATGTGAATAATTTGGTGAAAACCTTGATAAGGAAACATGAAGGTTAAAACAGATACTGTTAACCTGCCTAGCTGGGTCATTCTGACTTAAGGATTTAAAACATTTTGCTCTTGTGTACATGCATGTGCACAGGAGTGTGTGTGTGCCTGAGAGGTTATGTAGCCCAACAGTGAATATCTATCTCTGTTGTAATCTCTGTAACTGATGTTATCATGATAACAGATCATGAATAAATATAGTAGTTTATATACCTTAGGGGACCCACACTATCTCTGCTGTCAAGATTAATAATCGTCAACATTTGTAGGAAGGAAGGTCGCCGCAGCACAATACTGCTGTTGTGTTGACTATTGTAGTAATCTGGGAAACAGTTGGTGAATTTGTGTACTAACAATGTTGACGTTAGCAACAAAAGCCTCCACATTTCATGAGGAAGACTTCCACTATAAATTTGCACAGTGCTAGAACAGTGATTGCAAATTAAAAAGTGAATAACTCTCATTAGACACTTACTGTCCATGTTTGTTTTACACGACCATACATGAATAGAGCTAAAAAAGTGAGTAAAAACAAGTCCGTTTTTCATCACCTTTGCATTGCCTGTATATTTGTATGTTTCTTTTTGGATCAGCTGAGGGGTTAGGGTTAGGACGGCTTAACCCTGGTGAAAGGATGCATGCTTTCATCATTCTTTTGTAACCTGGGGTCTTCAACAGTCTGCTGTACCACATAGATAATATCGACACACTATAGAGGAGAGTGGGGTGAGTTGTGCCAGTTTTTGCTGAAAGTGTCTTTAAAGCCTGGAGGTAATAGTAATGCCTCCAAATAAAATATGTACATATGGTTTATAGGATAGATGCATCCCTGGGAACAGTCACTACAGATTTCAAATATTCTATTAGATAAATATAGCTTCTGGAAAAAAAGTTGCCCCTTCTACAGGGTAAGTTGCCCCCTTTGGGAAGATAATATTGTGGCATATTGTGCCATAGGTTACTGAAGTAAAATGGGTAATCTCACCAATGGTAATGCTTGATAAAAGTGAGACAAATGACATACAAAATTACTTATTTAATGAATATTTTAAGATTTAACAGCATCAAAGTCTGCATTTTTTAACAAGGCCTATAGCACCACATGTTCAGAAGAAAATCAGCAGCAATTCACATAAGCAGGCTACAAATCCACAGCCTATCTTATTGCCTGTAAAGCACTTTGTAACTTTGCGTTTGAAAAGTGCTATACAAATAAAGTTGTTTATTATTATTATTATTATTATTATTATTATTATTATTATTATTATTATTATTATTATTATTATTATTATCCGCTTCTTCTTCTTCAAGACATATTCAACATAAATCAAAATAAATTTAAAATGAGCACCTTTTCAAAGAGCAGGGGTGATAAAAGGTACAACAGAGGGCAGTTTACTGTATTTGCCAAACAAGAGGGGACTTTGGGGTGTATTTTGCCTCACTTAAGTGCCCATTCCAGCTTCTAAGTAGGCACTTCAGGGTGTGTTTTTCAACACTTTGGCCACAGGTGGGGGCTACTCCTCAATTGCACATCACTGTCTCAGCACTGGGAATGACTCCTTCATCATTTCTTTTAATGTGAGGGTGGGCCTCCCATCTTCAAAACCTCTTACAACTCTACTGCAGGAACTTGGCACAAAAATAACTTAATCCAGGTCCTTTGGCATAAATCAGCTCCAGCTCACCATTCTGACAAAAGAAAATGCCTCATCCTGCTGTTTGGAGCTAGCATCATGCTGTACAGACTCAGTGAAGCTTACTGAAGAACTTGAACATGCATGAACTGTTTTCTGACATGTCAATAACTGTTCAAGCACAACAATCAAAAAACCCTGACCACAGAAATTTTACTTTGGAAGGCAAAAAAAAAAAACATTATCATTTTTTTAAATTTAAGCTTAAATGAGCTTTCTTCTCAAGCCAGTGTCTCCCCTCTTTTAAAAAAATATAGTCACATGAACAATCTCTTCTGTGGTTTTCTAGATGAGAGGGGTGGCACTAGTCCCCCACCTGGCACATATCACCCACCCTCCCATCAGATCCTCTTTAGGATGCATGTCTGCCCTGTTGTTTTTGGAATTTTGCATGCACTACATGAATATTGTAGTAATCTGTAAAAAGACAGACAGCTTGGCTAACCCAAGGAGCAGTCTGCACTCTAAAAACCCCAAACATGACAGTATTTCTATTTGGCATTAACAGTTAAAATCTGTGATGTGAGTGCTCCTATCTGGGTTACATTTACCCATTATAACAACAGGTCAGGAAGCAGTATCAGGTGAGAAGCTCATGTTTGATCTAAAAAAATATCTTTTCTACATTAAATGAATGTCAACTTCTCAAAACTGAATCCTTAACAGCTTAAGCAACACCACAGACAAACTTATCACACACCAATGTGTGGAGATAAGTTTGGCATATTTCTCCTCTTGTAGTTGACAACACGACAAAAGCATGGTGTTGATTCAATTTGATAAGTATAATAATGTCAAAAACAATACAAGCAATAAAAAAAACATATCTGAACACTAAAAATTGGATTGTGTTGATAGAATTTGCTGTGAAAGACTTCTGGATTTCTGTCAATGTTAAGCCCTCAACAAGAGAAAATGCTAAACTTTCTCCCTTTGACAGCAATCCTTAATGACAACTATTCACTCAAGAGTTCAAAGATGATAAATATGTTGCTTCTTTGCTCTCCTCTCTGTGAAAGTGGTGCACTTGTCCTCAAGAAATGAGCTGTCAGGATGTGTTTTTGTCTTGTTCCTGGATCTGCACTTAGCTCAAATCCCGAGTGTCCGTCTGTTTGTGAGGTGTAGCAGCCAGAGTGACTCCTCCTAGTGAAAACAGCTCAGCTGGAGGAGCTAAAAGTCCTACCAAAGACACCCAATAACCTCCCATCCTCTACTTTAATGTGTCTTCAAATGAAATCTCCTGAGAATGTGTGTCTGTCCACAGCTTTCCATGTGTATCTTACCTGCGAGGTGCAGGGGTGTTGAGTTACGACCCTGCGTGTCCCGACAGTTGATGTTGTCGGGGCTACATAACTTCTGCACTCTTGCCAAGCATCCTTTTTTGGCAGCATCCAGCAGTGCAGCATCTCCTCTCAGCAGGTCCTGAATGTCAGTGTCCCCTTCTTTTACCAGGTCTAAGGGTGTGTTGCCATCTCGGTTCTTCTTGGTGGGGTCTGCTCCGTGCTGCAGGGAGGAGGCCAAAGAGGTGAAGGTCAGTGTCAGGTCAACTGTATCTCATGTGTGCTCTATCCGTTCAATGAAGATAAATGTTTGATTTAGAGACTGAAATGTTGGTGTAAAATCTACAACTATTGATTTTGTCGAAAAAAAGCTTCACCCTCCAAATCTCTCATTGCCAAAACCCCAGTGGAAACACTTTGCTCAGATGAGGAACAGACAATGACAAGTGACAACTGGGAAGTGGATAAAGGTAATTCACCAGAGAGAAGACGAGAGGGAGGGGTGAAAAAAAGAGGGACAGAGGTTAAGATAGGATATCTAGTGAAGTGGAAAACACCACATACCCTGGAGATGAGAGAGGAAGCAGACATTTTCATGGCTCAGCTGTCTCCCAGCTTCAGCCATAACTTGTCATTTCATTGTAGGTTTTGAAATCCTCTCATTAAATTTGGATGTTGTGGGACCACTCCCCTGAGTATCCACCACTGGCCTGAAACTGTCCATTATACATCTCCAAGGCTTGATTCCCATTTTCAAAGTTCTGTTGAACCTGTCCACGTTAGGAGTTTCTGCCCTACTTCTCCATTCCTGTTAGCTTTTTGCTGCTGATCTCATCTTATTCTCACTGTAAATTATTCTCTTTTCAGGGAATGAGAACAGAGGCTGATTTAACTAATGACTGGGGACATTTACATAAAAATATACATAGGTTTTGCTACATGTTGGTTTTAGTCTAAAGACAGCTCAGGAGCTCTTTTCATTTATAGCAGTGAGTCATTTTAGAGTGTGTAAGCTCTGCCATGAATAATTATCAGGCGCATGGGAAGCAATATATTTCACTATTTTGAATTTCTTTCCATAAAATGAATAGGTCCCTAAAAAGCAACAGTTTTATGTGACTGTTCTTCAACAATGCTGGGCCTTGATCTCTCATGAGTGAGCGTTTTGAATTTCCTACTCATGCCTGATTTTTTAAATAACTTTTTATTTGTTTTTTTCCAATATTAATAAATATAAAGTACAACAAACATGACAAAACATCATACAGTGAGGAGCTACTTCATAATATTTATTAATGTGTAGCCATGTGTATATGCACACACACACACACACACACACACACACACACAAAAAAAAACGTATACATTTTATCATACAAGGATTAAATGAAATAAAAGGGTGAAAAGGTTAAAATAAATAAATAAAAGATTTGATTAGAAGTATAGTTAGAAGTTACAATAAATAAGACAAATATGAGTAAGAAAGCTACACTTCAGAAATAAATGGAGATAAAATAAATGAATGTTGGCTAAAAAGGTGAGCCTGCTCTTAAACACATGAACAGTTCATTTATCCCAGCACTGATCATGGGTCTATGCTTTGGTACGCAGATAATAATGTAATTTTTCCATGGAGTATAATTCTTCGTCCATATCAGACTTGGAGGATCAACCTTCAACCAATTCCTAGTGACAGCCTTTATACAGGCTAGGATAAGAATCCTAAAAAGGTAGACATCTTCTTTGTGAATCTTTGTGAAAGTCCTTAGAAATCAGTCCCAGATCCACAGTGCAGGGCTCTCTGGATATCTTAGAACATAAAAGTCTTTCTTAGACTGAGTAACACTTCACACACACACAGAAAATATGTGAGTGATTGACATTCACCTGCCCACATTGTCACCAACACTGTTACAAAGTACCAAGTTGCTTATTTTTGATTTGAGGTGTGACAAAAAAAAAAGTGTATAACATTTTTCCACCCAAATTCCCTCCACCTTCTAGAACATGTTGATGATTGTTGCGTTTCACAGATAGAATGCCAATCACACACTGACAAGTTAATATCCACTTCTAGTTCCCATTTAGTCTGAACATACCCTGTATTACTTCCATTCTGTTTCTGCATCCTCTATAAAGTTTGGATACTATCTTTGGGGAGTGTTTTTAAGCACCAATCAGAATTTCAATCACCTCACTACTATCTGCTGAGATTCCTTCTCTTATTTCTGTATTATAGAAATGTCTGAGTTGTAAGTTCCCAAAAAGGTTCTTGTTTGAGCAGCATACAAATATTCTTTAAGATTGGAGAAGGCTAAATCTCCCCCCTTCCAGTCAACTTGAAGAGCATTGAATTTTACCCTTGGCCTTTTGCCTGTGCAGACAAACCCAGATATTTGATTGTCCCAGTTTGTAAATTGAGAGTCAGGTACTATAACTGGCAATGGGAGGAAAAAAATAGAGCAACCTCAAAGGCACATTCATTTTCACAATTTCAATTCAACTTTCAATTCTTGAACTAAAGTCTAGTATCAGCACAGACCATTTTTTCATATCCTTCTGCAGTTTATAATATCTTTCTGCTGTAACAATATAATTAATTGAATAGCCTAGCTTCACAATGTCGTTTAATAGACCCCTTTGTCAAATGCATTGAGCAGTTAGAGGCAGTTATGCTAACTTTCATGTATCAGCCCAATTCCCAAACTTGATCCAAGCAGGGACTTCAGCTATAGACCCCTGATTAAAAAGTCAAGTCCCTATGAAACGAGCTACTGCACCAGTTAGCAAATATAATGCTTACGCTAATATCAGGTAACACAGCCATGAGGGGGATATTCAAATGGAAAACTTAATGTTGAAATCTGTTCAAACTACTTCCCCTTGTAACACTGCCATCTACTGAACTTTTGGAATGGGGATCTGGCAGCTCCAGCCTATGGAGCTACTCAATTAATTCAAGAAAGCTCCATTCAAAACAATGCTAAAATGGCTTTCTTTTTTATTTAAGTGATTGACACTTCAGCAAAACTGGTAAGAACTGCAGATTCCAGTAACTCAGTGAAGGTAACTCATCACTTTGAGTCAAGAAAATCATTCAGTTTCACTGTGTGCTCGAGGAAAAATCTTGGCTAATGATCTAGTTGTCAATTGTCAATTAAGGACCAGAGACTTGGGATCATGGCATTTTATTTGGTCCTAAATTAGTCTACATTTTAGGGTTTGGCTTTGGTATCATTAACAGATAATGGTGTTAACTGTTTGAAAGTGTTACGTCTTTTTATTGCATCCGTTTGAAGAATGATCAAACAAAAAAGACCCCAGAGGGTTGAGCATGAAAACTTTATTTTATGACAATACAATTTGAGGAACTAGGAGAGTTCAGTACTTTATCTTGAACAGAGAGGGCCACCACCCACTTAAGCTTGAAACAGTCACTCTTAACAAGGAGATGTGGGAACCAGACAAGATGTTAAGACCTCCAGCCAAGAGCACACACCATGTGAGTTCACACATTTCATACTAGCCGCTCGCAAATTAGCTTCTTCTCTAATTGAGAAGAAATTCATTATGTTCTTCCACTTCTTCCCTTACAAAGAAAATGCTAATGTGCATTTTGTATATCCCACAAGATCCTTTTAGAGCAGCACAATGCTGTGAGCAACTGTAGCAGAGTCTAATTCTGAGCCGCACAAAGCAGGGACAATAGAAAGTTGACAACAAACTGAGTCGACAAAGGAAAAGTCTATCGCTGAACTCTGGAATAGTTTATTCAGAAAGAGAACACTTCCATCCTGAGGCCATGGCAGATTGTAACCAAAGTTGTAGGAACATTTGGTTTCTTGGGCGTATGTGGGTAATCAAAGGGGAAATGAGGGCATCACAGAGCGTACACTAGAATCAAAAACACAACCTTTGAATCCAACTCAAATTAACCAGGTCTGAGATTTTAAAACCAGAGTGGAAAACTGCCAAACCTTCCCACCTACTCCAACAATCGATCAGCAGTCTGCATGTCTAACCTTTGCCTCCAGACCCCACATCAGTTGAAGTGTGGCCTGAGGCGGCTGCTGTATCTCCTAAACTACAAGCCTGTTTGAAGAACACACCAACTGAGATTTGTGTCATGCACTGTACACACAGATAACAGAAACATGCTCCAGCTGTGACTGTATGCCTGATAACTCAGATGAAAACAGGGCTACGGCTCAGAGCAGGCATCTAGATAGGCTGTGTTAAAAATCCACAAACAAAAATGTAAGATCAGGTACTTTTCAAGCTCAAAAGAAAAAATGAGTTTATCAGTGGAGGATAAATAATCACTCACGATGAACTCCCACCAACGTCAGCCAGTCTAATGCTGAAGGAGCACAACCAACGCTGCTGAGGCACATGGTGTTCCTGGACTTACACTGACCAACTTTAGTCGAGCCAGCCTTCAGAAGAACCGTACCTGCCTCCCGTTTGCAACTCCATGGGCGGCTGTGGCTCACGGTAGAGTGGTCATCCCTTTGTCCAAAAGTTGGATTCCAGCTCCTGCAGTCACATGCCAAAGTGTCCTTGAGCAAGACACTCAACCCCAAATAGCTCCCACAGTTGTTCAGTGGTGTGGGTGGGTATGAATGTGTAACAATAACCTCTGACAGCAGTCAGTGTGTGAATGTGGTATGGATGGGTGAAAGGGGTCAGAAGTGTACAGCACTGAGTGCTCAGAATGACGAGAAATGAGACATATAAGCATTGGTCCACAAGCCACCTCAAGTTCACAAAAGAGCTGTTAAAGTCTGGGACTTAGGACCTGGTCACACTGGAAAACCATACCAATGTGCTCAAGCACATTTCAGCCATAAAGTCCAGCTCATTTGGCCATTGTGACTTCAAGTATGCCGTGCTCAGGCATGAAACACTACATGGCTTTGGCACAATTCAGAGAGGTGTGCTTTGGTACAGCCCACGTCATGCATGAGCACAAGCAAGTGGACGTGATGAGGACATGAAGCATAACCCAGGATGTATATTTGCCATGACCACTCCCCTCGACAATCATTTTGGTGGGGTGTTGGAGGGCTGTGTTGGACCGAAACAACTTAATAGAAGCCAAAAAGTAACTTAAGTGGCAGCCATGTTCTCTGTGTTCTCTATTGTGCTGACTCTTATGAGACCATGTCTTGTAAACAGACACTTCATGACAACATCAGCTGGACATATGTGTGTCAGCAATCATGCTTAAGTCTGGTTCATATTGGAGTAGTGTGATCGCGAGCCTTACTGGCCAGTGTGGAAACTGTACTGCAGGGGGGCAATCATGCTTGAGTACAGCCAGACAGCAAGTGTGACCGCGCTATCACTGTACTCATACAACCCCATTTCCCCAAATGAGGTCGGGACATTGTGTAAAATGTAAGTAAAACAGAATACAATGATTTGTAAATCTCTTCCAGCTATAGTCAATAGAATACACCACAAAGACAAGATATTTAATGTTCAAACTGAAAAAACTTTATTGTTTTTGTGCAAATATTTGCTCATTTTGAATTTGATGCCTGCCATGAGTTTCAGAAAAAGCTTGTACAGGTTGAACAAAAGTCTGGTAAAGTTGCTGATGCTGAAAAAACAGCTGTTTGGATCATTCCACAGGTGAACAGGTTGATTTAAACAGGTGAGTGTCATGATTGGGTATGAAACGATCGTCCCCAAAAGGCTCAGTCCTTCACAAGCAAAGATGGGGCCAGGTTCACCACTTTGTCAACAACTGCGTGAGCAAATTGTCCAACAGTTGAAGAACAATGTTTCTCAACTTTGTCCAACTGCAGGAATTGATGGATTTTATCATCTACAGTCCATAATATCATCAAAAGATTCAGAGAATCTGGAGAAATCTCTGCATGTAAGCAGCAAGGCCCAAAACCAACATTGAATGGCCGTGACCTTTGACCTTTCAGGCGGCGCTGCATTAAAAACCCACATCATTGTGTAAAGGATATGAGCACGTGGGCTCAGGAACACTTCAGAAAACCATTGTCAGTTAACACAGTTCATCACTACATCTACAAGTGACAGTTCAAACTCTACCATGCAAAGACAAAGTCAGACATCAACAACACACACAAACAACAGCGTGGCTCCGTAGTAGAAGAGTGCAGCTACTAGACTGACCTGCCTGCAGTCCAGAAAAATCTCAGTTTTCACCTGAAATGGCAACTGATTCTGTGACAAGCTTGATAACCACTCTTGAATACTAGAGCAGCACAAAACTGAGTTTTGACCCCCCCCCCCCACACCACCACCCATTTATATTGGTAAACTTGCATTTATGCAAATACTTTTTATACAACTAGAAAATAAGAAGGAACAACCGTATTCCCCACAGAGAATTCACCTCCTTCTACACCACCCTGTCTACACCGCCCTGTCCTCTCAACCACAACTGTCATCCCTGCAGCTCAACAGGAACATGGCGCACATCGATACACACTTGGTGCATCACTACGCTTTTACTTCCTGACCAGCAGCACGGCTCAAATCCATTTAGCTTCGAAATTAGAGGTTTGCTGGTGCGAACTGCTGAACTTTCTTTTAGCTGGTTTGTCAGCCTGACCTTGTCTTTCTTACAGGAAAGTTCGGCCACACAAACTTCACAGTGGATTCATTGTTGGATGTTTCTCTGTACTTTCAAAAGCACTTGAAAAAAAACTTTACCTCTCACATGGACTTCATGTAATATTGTTATAATGTTGTACTTTAATACATCAGGTTTTGAATTTGAAACCTGTTATTTGGGCTCCTGTTCTCCTTAGAGCATCAAACTGTTCTGAACAAAATGTACTCTGTGCACTGATAGAGTTCAATTCTGAATATGGCATTTCCAAGAGGGCAGTACCGCGGGAAGTAGGGTTGCTGGTGGCGCTGATGCACTCGAAGAATTTGTTGACCCATATGTATATATATATATATATATATATATATATATATATATATATATATATATATAAATACATTAAAAAAAAAATAAAACGATCCAAACTGACAGGAAACATAAGTGGAAATTGCAAAGGTCTGACTTAATTTCTCATACAATTTGTGTCTTGCTGATCACATGACCAATCGCAAGCAGGGTCAAGTGTCACGTAAGCGGTCACTTGTAGTCCAGCTAACTGACCATAGATGGCGCAAAAACACAATTCAGACTTTTTCGGGAAGCCTCCACATAAAAAGAAGAGCAACACAGAGCTGGGAGAGGCAGACACACCAAAGGTGTCCAAAGCAGCATCCCCAGACTGTGTTGACCGGAGCACATCGACAGGAGTAGAGCGCCTGAAAAGGAAGCTAACATCTCAGGCCAAGATGCTAATGTTTCGGAGAGGCCACATCAGCCTACTTACATCCATTTTCCAGGAAGGATGGTTGTGAACATTTCCAAGATGTTTTACTGCATTCATTAATGTTATAAAAAGTTATACAAAGAATTGAAATTCTACAGGCTTGTTTGTTCCTTTACATGCTAAATTAAAATAAATGCGAAAGCAATATTCAATACAAATAATTGCACATATCACATATTCTCCATTCACTGAAATCCAATTATGGAAAAATTAATTCCAGAAAGAATCAAAGTGTTTTTGCAAATCAACTTTTGATCCTCTGTACCTCTGTGACTATTAACAGGAGATTTTTACTGCACCGATGTGGAAAAAAATTGATGGAAATATGAAATATTCTCCATTCACTGGAAAACAATTATGGAAAAAAATTTTCAGAAATAAATAAAAAAATTTTTACCAAACAACCTAATGGTAATATCCTTCATGGACCCCTGTACCTCCATGAGTATTACCAAAGGGTTTTACTGTACCAGTGTAGAATGAAAATTGATGGAAATATGACAAATTCCCCATTCAGTATAATACAAATATGGAAAAATTACTTTAAGAAAAAAATCAAATTGTTTTCAAACATTTGTATTGAATATTGCTTTTGCATTTGTTTTAATTTTTACATGAAAAGGAAAATGTTCACAAAGCTACTTAGCTTTGGAGTGTAGTGTAATTTACGAACTCACTTGAACTCACTAAGAAATATACCATAGAGCTCCGCTTAGAGCGCAGCAGATTCTGAAGTGCAGATAGCGCGACTGGCTCTCAGGCAAGTGCGGCTGGCGTGACCACAGTCAAAATTGCCACGGTGTGGGAGTCAGGCCACGCTGATATGTTTTTTAATCGATGCAGCGAGTTGCGAAGTCAATTGCAGCGTATAGTTTTGTTTTGGGGTTTTTATCACAGCACCCCCTGCTGAGAATGTGTTACCGCGGCTATGCAAGTGGGGTTTAATTCCTGCAGCTGATATAAATTGGGCTTGTTGTGTGTTATCATGCACATGTTTGGGTGAACTCGACAGGGTTCATCTGAAAATAATTCATGCATCCCCATATGGCATCAGCAGAGCAGTGATCAGGCTTGTCTGCGGGTGATAATCAGAGAAAAACATAAACACATTCAGTTAAGTGTAATATTTCACAGGACTCTTTTTTTTCCCCTCTGCTCAATGTGACAGACAGTGCTTACACACCAGGTATTTTCAGCCTTGCTTTCAGGGAAGTGTAAGAGAATATTTTCTTCTGATCACAGTATTTTGCAACGGTTCAACAATTTGGAAAAAAAAAAAAAGTATATATATATATATATATATATATATATATATATATATATAGTGATTATTTTTCCTATATTTAAACTGTGATTTAGTGTGCCTTTACTTTAGGTCCCCCATCTTTCGTGTTGTTGACGTAGCTCGGGTTTAAAAAGTCGAATGTGGAGCAGAAAAATGTCACCTGCAAGACTAGGGCCCTATGATTTCCAGTGGCGGCCCATGACCAATTTCACAGAGGAAACCAGTCGGACTGCAATCGAGAACATAAAGCTTAATTATATGAGATTTATAAGGGTGATCATAATAATATAACTCTGAAGTTGCGTTCAACTAAATAAAGCCACTGATTTAACAAAAAAGAAAAAAACATGAAGAAGTTAAATAAAATCGTTTCTTACGAGAAACTCGAGGTCCCCATCTCCGTTCATCTTCACTCGCTAGCTTAGCTCCCTGTCTGTCTGCAGCGCCATAGTGTAAAGTTTGTTGAAGACAGTTAGGCTGGCTGCTAGTGGTCAGAGATCAGTGTAAGAAAAATAGTTTGTGATTGGTTAGATACTACTTGATTCTGGCCTCCTTTATTTTTTTTTGTGATACATTGGCCGTCAACTGAATGATGACGACTGCGAGCCTGACTTGAATCTGATTGGCTTACACATTTTTTTTTTCCTTCAAAGGAGGCAGAGGGAACCTGGCCTCCCTCCACTCCTCACACAGCCTCACACAGCCGCACACAGCCTCACACAGCCTCACACAGACGCATACAGCTGGTGTGTCGGAGTGTGTCGGAGTGTCAGCCGCACACAGCCTCACACAGCCGCACACAGCCTCACACAGCCTCACACAGCCTCACACAGCCGCACACAGCCTCACACAGCCTCACACAGCCTCACACAGCTGCACACAGCCTCACACAGCCTCACACAGACGCACACAGCTGCACACAGCCGCAATACACTGTGCGGGCTGCAGCAGAGGGGGCACTGTTTCGCTCCTTACATTTACCCAGAGAGGAGGTTCATGTGGATCGTTTTGACAACAACACAGTGACAAAAACTCAGTTAAATCAACAAAGTGGGGATGATTCATATTTTTCCTTTTATGCAATATTTTATTGAGTAAGCATGGCTTCCTTTGGCCTCCGGGAAAAACCGCCACGGGTGATTTCATTGTTAACGGAATCGCGGAATTGGCCAATAAAAACGGAATCTACTACTAAACGCGGAATTTCGCGGAAATTGACACATGCAGAAAAAAATCTCTGCCTGAGGCTATAAACCAAGGGGAAACACTGAAACGTTTGCATGATCTTTGATTCAACAAACTAAAATGCTCTGTGATATATTTTTCACTTCACATTATGCCATCCTTTCTGCCTTTCTGCGCATTCACACTCTCTCCTCCGTGTCCGCTTCGAAGCACTCATGTGAGCGTGCACACACACAGACATGGACATACACACACACACACTGACGAGCTCACTCTGCGGACAGAGAACCACTAAAAGAATCAAAAATAAATCTCTGCTTTTTAAAACATTTGCAGTGCTATCTGTATGAAGATACCAACACTCCTTTAAGTTTAACTTTCGTCTCCGCTGTTGACAGCGCACCGAAAGTGACGTACTGACGTTTTACAATGACCCAATGAAGTGACTCCAACTCTGCACTCACCAAAACCAAAACCAGTAGTGGAAAACCAAACAGGTTTTAAGGAAGAACGGGGTTAGAACCATCTAAGCACTCGCACATAAACCAGCAGAGCTTACATTATATGATTTTATGCTTTTTTGTTGTTTGTTTAAATCAACTTAGCTTTGATAAGAGACGACAAAACCCATTCAGAAACTCTTCCATCATAAATTCTGCACCACAACATTGATACCGTGATATATACCGTTACCGTGAAAGGATTCAATTTATGCTGTGAGATGAATTTTGGGTCATACCGCCCAGCCCCAGGACACACATGCTTTTTGTGTCAGTGATGGTCAGCTGAGAGTCAGCAGTTAACAGGGTCACTCTTTACACAGAAACACCTCTGACAAATATCCAGAGAAAAGATTTCTGGGATCACACAAACGTTTTGCAAAAGCTCACAGTAGTTGGGCAAGATCTCACAAAAATGTCTCATCAATTTTCTCTTCTCCATTACCTCAATGTTCCCATAGGACCTGAGGAAAACAACGGCTCAATATTTCTGTATAATAGCTCAGTGGCCCAGTGAGGGTCTTGTGCAGCTTTAACTATTCAGCAGTGGTCTGACTTGCGTGGAATAACAACCATCAAAACTGTTTGCTTGATCAAGAATGAGTATGTGTTGGTGGTGCTGAGGGAAGTTTTGGAGGGAAATAAGGAAAAAAACAGGTCCCACCTTGAGCAGCAGTTTACAGATCTCGTATTTGCCCTTGGCAGCAGCTTCATGGAGCGGTGTGAACTTCCACAAGTCGGCCACGTTGACCGAGGCGCCGTGTCTGACCAGCAGCTCTGCCACTTCATAGTGACCGTACGAACAGGCATTATGGAGGGGAACCAGGCCGCTGTTAGGTGACAAAAACACTGAACATGAACCAAAGTATCCACTTTCATGTTTGCTGTAAAATGATGCAGCAGCTTGAATGTCACACCCTTTGTCCTTGGCATGCACGTCTGCCCCGTGGTGCAATAGGTACTCCACCACCGACACCCGGTTGTAGCCAGCAGCAAAGTGAAGGGGAGTGGAGTGTCGACCTTCCAGGTCTCTGCAATTCACATTCTGAGCTGCACACAGCGACTGCAGACAGAAAGAGCGGGGAGGAGACAGACCAACAGGAAGATTAGAGTATCAGCTCCTGAGTTAAAGAGCTGAAGTATCTCTGGGCTCTTGGGCTGCATAACAATCAGACAGTAATTATAATCCACATTTAGTGTAGCTATTATTTCTGTTTCAGCTTTTAAAAGTTCTTACTGGACTAAGTTTTGTGATTTAGGTCATTTATATGAGGCAATTCAAAAAGCACAAAGTGATCTTTACTGTTTTGCTATGCTAATCAACAGATAAAAATCATGAAAAATAAACACATTATCCGATTATCACTTTGGTTAGGAATGCTGACAGTCTTCTTTGTGTCAGTTTTATGACAATAGTTACCTGAGGTTTGTGTATAAATGATTGATACTGTCACAATATTACAAAAAAGGCAGTATTACACAGGGGTTTCAGATGTCTTGTTATCAAAACAGATTCTTCACAGCAAAAATACACATTTTATAACCAGGTTCAAAAGCAGCTCAGGTCTCAATGTCTCAGTTCCCTATTAGCACACAGTGAGCCTGACCCACTAATATCCAAAGTCACAAACACTAAATTGTGTGTGAACTAGAACATTGTGCGTGCTATTAGCTGACATGTTGCAGGTGATCTAGTCTGGCTGCATGTGCAGTTGATACAGGTACAAAAGTTCCACCGACCATCTGAATTAAATTCTTTTTTTTTTTTTTTGTGCGCTAACATCTGTCTCCATGGACAGTTTTAGAAAGAGAACTACGAAGTATTTTTCACTAACATGGAGCTGGAGATCTTGGTGTAGGAAATAAAACTAGAGACACAGTCAATAGCACTATTGTGCAAACATACACACACACACACACACACACACACACATACATATATATATATATATACTACCGGTCAGACACTCCTCAAAAGTTTTAGAACACCCCAATTTTTCCAGTTATTTATTGCAATTCAAGTCACTCAAGTCCAATCAGTAGCTTGAAATGATACAACGGTAAGTGGTGAACTACCAGAGGGTAAAATAAAAAGTAAGATTACCCAAAACTGAAAAACAGAGAACATTTCAGAACAATAACACAAAATGGGTTAACTTAACTATCGACAGGACGTCGTTGCCTCCCACTGGTTCGGAATTTTTCGACGACGATGATTAAGGATGTCCACAAGGTTCAAACGAACTAATGATTGTTCGGGGAGACAGTCGTATTTTCGTCACAAACTTGTGTTACACCATGGTATGGGACGTGAGCATCAGTTGAACAGTATTGTACTGCAGAAAGTAGTGTGTTGAAATGGCGAGAAAACGGCATTTAACAGTGGAAGAGAGACAGACCATCATAACACTGAAAAATGTAGGTCTTTCCTACAGAGAAATTGCAAAGAAAGTCAAGGTGTCAGTGAGTACAGTTTCCTTCACCATCAAAAGGAAGTCAGAAACTGGGGCAAACTTTGACAGGAAGAGGTCTGGCAGACCCAAAGCCACAACTGAATCAGAGGACAAGTTTCTGAGAGTCAACAGTTTGCGTGATAGGCGGCTCACAGGACAACAGCTTCAAGCACAGCTTATTAGTGGTCGTAGTAAGCAAGTCTCTGTTTCAACTGTGAAGAGAGGACTTGGAGCTGCTGGTTTGACTGGACCAGATGCAGCAAGAAAACCATTGCTAAGACGTCAGAATAAGACAAAGAGGCTTGCCTGGGCCAAGAAACACTGCCATTGGACGACTGAAGACTGGAAAAAGGTATTATGGATTGATAAATCAAAATCTGAAATCTTGGGTTCATCAGGCAGGATCTTTGACACCAGTTAGAATGTATAAAAGTTGACTCAACCTTTGTGTTGTGAGTCTTTGTGTGTCACACCAAGAATGGAGAAGAGAAAGAAGAGCTGAGGAGTGTCTGAGGACTTAAGACGCAGAATTGTTGAAAGATATAATTTCTTTCAAGGATAGAAGACCATCTCCAGAGATCTCTAAGTTCCTTTGTCTACTTTTTGTAACATAATCAAGAAGTTTATTACCCATAGAACTGTATCTAATCTCCCTGGACGCGGACAGAAGAGAAAAATTGACAAAAGAATTCAACACAGGATAGTTCAAATGGTGGATAAACATCCTCAGACAACTTCCACACAAACTCAAACTGTCCTACAGACCCAGGGAGCAGAAGAGTCAGCTCTGACCGTACGTCATCATCTGAGTGAGAAGAAGCAAGACAGAGGAGAACCCCACTGCTGACTGAGAGACATCAAAAAACCAGACTGAAGTTTTCAAAAATGTACCTGAGTAAGCCTCAGTCCTTCTGGGAGAAGGTTTTGTGGACAGATGAGACTAAAGTAAAGCTTTTTGGAAAAGTAAGTCATTCTACTGTTTACAGAAAACAGAATGAGGTCTAGAAAGAAAAGAACACAGTGTCTACAGTCAAACATGGTGGAGGTTCAATGATGTTTTGGGGTTGTTTTGCTACCTCTGGCACTGGGGGCCTTGACAGGGTCATGGGTGTTCCAGTGGGACATTGACTCAAAAAATACTCAAAAAGCACCAAGAAATGGTTGGAGACAAAGCGCAAGAGTCCTGAAGTTCATACTTTCTAACAATTCTGTGTCTTAAGTCCTCAGACACTCCTCAGCTCTTCTTTCTCTTCTCCATTCTTGGTGTGACACACAAAGGTTCACAACACAAAGATTGAGTCAACTTTTATACATTCTAACTGGTGTCAGGTGTGATTTCTATATATCACATATACCTATATTTCTATACCAGCACCTGTTACTCACCACAGCTGAGTTGAAACAAGTACTCTGGGAGATACTGGCACTAACTGCGCTGGTGCACTGGAATGATCCAGCAAGAAAATGTAGTGCTGTAAGGGGCTTTCCATCAGAGATATGGCATGGCTCCTTTTTGTGATTTTGTGACAAATCAGCCCTTAATTCATCCAGCAGCTCAAAAATGGCAGAGCTGGATAGACAAATGTGTCTACCATTTTTATTTCTAACAGTCAGAATATGCTGACGCATGCATGGAGGATTCTCTCTCTCTCTCTCTGTGCTTTGAGTCAAGCTTTTCAATACAATACCTGTTGACAATCACCTTCAAAACTCTGGATTATGGGTGCAGTCACAGAGACTGCTTCCATATGTTATTCAGTCTGTGGTCACAATCAACCACTGACTGGAATTTCACATTTATGGATCATGGCATGCAGTTTTTTCTACTGTTTTGTTTGAGGAAGTTGAAGGAAAACCAGATCTAATTTCATGGACATGGAAGTTGTTGGAAGGGAGGGGGGAGGTTTAGTACATTGGTAGAGACAGATTTTGGCCACTCAACAATGAAATTTATGTTGAATGTACAGGAAATACTCCTACAATCCTACTGTAAGCAAATACAACTACTCTCATTAAAAACATGAACTGAAAGAGGGGTAGGTTTTATAAAAGCTTTAGCTTTGACCTACACCCTTTCAGTTTCAGTACCTTTGTTTAAATAACTGCAATGGACCAAAATAAATTTCCTTCATTTATTCAAGTACTGTATAAACACACACAGATACAATAAGGCTACTGAACTGTAGTTAACGAAGCAAGACTGGACATTGCAGCCTTCTAATGACAGAACAGAGACACACTTTCTTCAAAACTGGCAAAATGTCCAGAAGAAAAATCTTTTGAAAATGAGATAAATCTCCCTGATCTATCACTCAGACTCAAAAGTTTGCATCGTTTTTTTTTATTCACTAAAAAACACAGCAAACAGCCAAATCAACTCCAAACCAAATAAACAGCACTTCTGACAGAGAAACAGCAACAAAGAGAAACAAAAACACAGAAAAGAGTAACACTGTTCCTCTGCCCACCCAACTGCATTTATGATGAAAAATGTGTCAGTGCGAGGAAATATGTGAAAAAGATTTTTCAGAGTGCAACAGCAAATATAGAAGTTATTAAGTGAAGCTGAGAAAAGAAATGCATGTCTGCTGGGCTGAGACACACACCAGCCGTCCTGCTGTTCCCACAAAACACTGCTCTGTCACTCTGATTTCCTGCCATTACAGAGCCAGCTACACCTGGGCACGAAGCAAAAAGGAGACACGGGGTTGGTGGGGGGGGGGGTTTACAGTTACAGCTCTTACAGCTCTCACAGTGTTAAGAACAAGTTACACCAGGGAGCAAGCCCCCCCCCCAACCGATGGAGAGATCCCAATCCCTATCTCTATCTATCTATCTATCTATCTATCTATCTATCTATCTATCTATCTATCTATCTATCTATCCGTCTGTCTATAGGTGGTTCTCCAAATCAAACTCGGTAATGAATTTTTTTTAAGAAAATCAAACTCACATTTTCAGAAATATTTTGTGTTCTTCTTCTATTACTGTTCGTGGTTCTATGGAAGCCTGTTTCTGCCAGTACAAAAAAAAGAAAAAAGAAAAACTGGCTTTGTTGAGATTTTTACTTTAGCATATAGAGTTGAAATTTTTATTTTAAAAGTCAAAATTTCAGGTTAATAAAGTTGAAATTTTGAGATAAAAAGTCAAAATTGAGAGTTTCTATGAGTTCTTCAGACTGGAGCAGGTTTTTTAGCAGGCTGTCAACACCTTTATCTCAGCTGTAAAAATCT
>RPOG01004788.1:0-39876 GCA_008086565.1 Thalassoma bifasciatum
ATCAAAAAGGAAGAAGCATGATGTTTCAAAAGATGCACAGTTTAAGCTAATTTAAGAAGAGATGTGTGCACAGACACTGGAGAGGAATTGTGAATGTGTCAGGATTTCTGTCAGAATTATGATTAGAACTGAAATAACATTTGCAGCCCCCGGTTGCCTGGATGTGTCTGTTTCATTCAGTTGGACATGAAATGAGTTTTAGAAATGTGTGTGTGAGTGTTTGTGCGTGACAGGAAAAATCTTGAAAGTCCAGGAAACGTATTTGAAGCCATGCAAAACTGTTGTGCTCATGTTGTTCCAAATGCCTTTTATTTGCTAATTATCTCTAAATCTGTTGATGTGTTGGAGAGTCCCATCTACATGCCAGCTGAAACTGTACAAAGGCAAAATCGCATGTGAAGTCCATATTGATGTTTCTGAATGGAGTAAAATATCATTCATATCAAAATCAGCTCCATCCTGCCGGTTGTCTCTTACCACAACAGGAAGTCGTCTTTTGAGTTAAAACATGAAAATTTCGTCCACATCCTGGCCAACATCAAAAAGAAAAAACAAAACAAAAAAACAAATAAATAAATAAATAAAAATGTCAGGCCTGGAAGACGCTGTTCATCCACTTTTGAAGTTGTTCACTTTTATCTGTGATTTGTGTGTGTTTAATTTTTTTTTCTTTGTTGTTGTTGCTAAGCACCGCTCACTTTTCCTGTATCATTGTTAGCCATTGACAATAAAGTGGTTACATTTGCATTGGGGTTTTAACTATTTTTGTTTCTGTGTGTGCAGAGATCCTACATGTAACCCTAGTCGCATTATTTAAACACAAGATTAGCTTTTAGCAGCCTGTAGCATTTTGATGCTAACAGGTGGTAGGCCCAATATCCCCTGGAACCTGGGGAGAAGAGGGTGAGGATGACGTACTTGTGCTGTAGTGTGAACTAAGAAGAGGTGACATCCACCTATCCCTCCATCCATCGTTGTGGGGAGTGTTAATCTATCATCAATAAGATGGACAAGCTAGCAATGCTAACCCAGCACCAGAGAGAATGCAAGAGGGCAGAGTAGCATCATAATGTTCACAGAGACATGGCTGCCGAAGCTAATATCCGACACTAACGTCACACTTAGGGGACCTTCTGCTGGATTAAGGGGAGAAAGAAAGAACAAATTGGTGGAGAAGACTAATCCTCGTCAACTCTCTCTCTGTTGCATGCAAACCAAAAACAGCTACAGTTCTTGTCATATGACATGGATGAAAAAACCCTGGAAGACCAAAGCTGACACCATCCATCACTCCATTTTCCACTGCTCAGCCAGGCCCGGGTTGAAGGGTGTCAAGGCATGAACCAGGGAAAAACAGGAGGATGGTGGACTCAAGTGCAGGTAACAAAAAAGTCTTTATTTAACTGAAAAACAAACAAAAAAACCCCCTCAAAAGTCAGGGCTCAACCAAAAAAGATTCCCACAACCAAAATCCAAACCTCAAAAAGTCAGGGAGAGACGCAGAAGAAACAGGAGCTTGAAAATACGGGTCGACATGACGGGTGACACAATAATGAACTGACAGAGACTGAAGTGAAGACAGGGATTAAATACACAGGACCTAATCAAACCTAGGTGTGGCACAAGACACAGGTGAAACACATGAGGGCAATCAGAGAGGAGGGAACCCAGGACCAGGAAGTGAAACAAGAATCACTAAGAACACAAGCCCCAAGGAATACTAATAAACAAACCCCAACACGTCAAACACAGGAAAACTCAACAAGGGGGAAAAACACAAGTGGCAAGAAAACATACACAAGAAACACAAGTACGCAAACCCAAACTTCTAAACACAAGAAGCAACCAAAGAACAGGACTCATTACAGAGGGGGAAAAGACTCTACCAACTGAAGTGGGCAGTCCACCCTTTTCTGGCCCAGAACCTTGGCCTCAGACTTGAAGGTGCTGATCTTCACTCAGCTGGTTCACACTCTGCCTACTTGAAGTTGACCCACCACCTGCAGGAGGAGCCGCAGAGGTCAAGTGCTAAGTGGATTGGGCAGCAGTCAGAGGTGCAGGCCTTGGTGACCTGATCCCCCACTATGGAAACTGGCTTTTGATGGTGACACATGCGCCTTTGTTTAGCATTTTTGGAATCAATAACCAAACTTTATCAAACTAATCAATTCTTGAATGAGCAGCGTGTGGATATTGACATCACTGAATCAATACGCCCACCACTAACGGACACTTTGAAGTACACTAATATTACAGTGTTTCAGACAACATCAAGCTCATTATCAGTTTGGGTTATAGCTCAATGAGTTAAAGGGCTGTTATGTGTGATATTGATCATCACTGTGTTTTCCCAACACTGATATAACCCTGTGGTGCATCGGTGGTCACTACTGTAGTGAAAGTGTAACAAAAAGTGTAACAGTGGACACCTATTTAAAAGTTATTTATTCCTGAATTCAATGATTCATGTGGTGGAAATTCATATTAACCTGTGTCAGGATATTTTTATTCTTCTTGGGCCTAAAAAGATGTTTTCAATATTTTTTTTCAAATATGTATTTTTTAAAAATGTTATATACAAACATCTGAGGGTGAATAAGCTTACAAAGTATAAGTTATTCAGTGTTAAAATTGAATTTTTTTCAAACATATATTTTTTTTAAATGTTTTATACAAACATTTTAGGGTGAATAAGCTTATAAAGTATAAGTTATTCAGTGTTAAAATTGATGAAAAAGAGTTAAAATGTTTCACCAAGCATTAAAAAGATTAATCATGACATTACCAAAGGAAAAAAAAAATGAAAAGAAGTCAAACAAAAAAAAGTCATATTTCCATTAAGTTCAGACTGTTTTATGTTGAAAGCAAATATCTAAAAAAAAAAAAAAAAGGTTTTTTTTCCATGCCTTAAGACGGATAAAAAACACCCAAGGGAGAAATCCTGACTCTGACTTTCATAATTCATGCATCAGAGGGTTAATGTCCAATATTGCTTTTTACATGCAGGAGTTTTGTGGGTTCAACACAGTCCTAGTGTAACAACTTAGTTCCAATCCATGTTTGGGCATTAACGTTTTGATTTATGGTTTTGTACTGTTCATTATTTGAGGCAGGAATGATTAGATTCTAATGGATGCGGTGTAATTTTTTCCAGGTCTGAAAGGTTTTCACTTCTCTATGTGACCTGCTATAAGTATCGTCTAATTTGTTGCCTTGTTATTGTAGTGTACGACCTCTCATTTAAGGTGTCAACTGTGTGGTTTGAGTCCATTTCTTTTTCCTTGGTTTGTTGTTTTCTTTGTAAATACATTCTGTACATTGGAAGTGACAGTCTCCTT
The DNA here is from genome assembly GCA_008086565.1 of Thalassoma bifasciatum. Taxonomy (NCBI): domain Eukaryota; kingdom Metazoa; phylum Chordata; class Actinopteri; order Labriformes; family Labridae; genus Thalassoma; species Thalassoma bifasciatum. The sequence goes on from RPOG01004788.1 coordinate 3,339, forward strand.
AATGAGACACTTACCTGTTTAGGCTGAACGATGTGGTCGGGTAATGAAATTGCGAAAAAAACAACAACAGTACACTCACTAAGCACTCGCCATAACACTCAACGATGGATACCCCTTCCACTCAATTTTTACACTGCTTCAATCTGGTCCTAGATTCAGGTTCCTATCCTGGAAACAAGTTTGATTTGGAGCTTTGTCACGTCTGCTATTACACAACTGAATGAAACTCCCCTGTGGCTTTAAGGTGTGTGTGTGTTTATGATATATGCTCTGTACAGACTTGGTGAAAGGACCAAAAGGCTCTCTGTGTGTATCTTTCAGCTGTAAGTGAGCCCAGTTAAAGGTCAGTAGAGAAGCACAGAAAGCTAGAACTCACACAAGTCTGTCTCCCTGCCCTGTTTGCAGTTACAGAGCATGTAAATAAAGGAATCTCTGACACGGAGCCACACTGCATCATTCAGTGAGTGGCACCTGTAGGAAAAAAGCTCAGGGTTTTATTACCAATGTGCAGGTTTAACATTTGTGTGGAGTCATATTCAAGTCAGAAAACACTTCATGTAATAAAAAATGCAAGTGTAGTGCAGCCATACAATATATATGTATATGACCCGTGGTTTATAATAACTGCTCAGGAGCAATAAATGAACACGAAATATGTTTTTTTAAGATCCATAAGTCTACTGGATGAAACCAAATGTTTTGAGTAGTTTGAGCATGTTCCTGAACAGAGCCGGTTCCTGAACAGAGCAGACTTGCTCCTGGGGAGAGGGATTGGGGATTTAGTCTGCAGAAGAGAGAGTGGCTTCGAGGCTTTGGGGATCTGGAGGGCTTTGTGAGTGAAGAGAAGGACTTTAAATGAGTCTTTGGTGGGTTTAGGAGGCGGTGCAGTTTTTAGGACAAGAGTGATGTGGTCAGGACAATGGTGTAGTTAAGTCTGAATGTGATAAAGTGAAGATCATTTCAGCAAGAGAAAGCCAAAGGGACAGACTGCACTTCTCAGAGGTAACAAGGCTGTTTCAGCTACACCCAAAGGAATACTGGTGATGGAGCACATTTTAATGGTGTGCCAGAAGTTAGGCGTGGTATTGAAGATTATTGATAATCTGGTTTATTGCACCTACCTCGAAGACAGTCATCCAAATTAGGTTGAATCCATCTTTCAAGGTGGAATAAGTGGAATAAGTACAATGGCAGATTGATCCAAAATGTTAATAAAGTGATACCAATGTTGGTATCGGTATCGATCAATACTTATGTGATGAGTTCAATACTCAGGCTTCACTTTCTTTTCTGTGCCTGTGCTTCTCTGACTCACTTTGCTTTTGAACGCTCCGCTTCATTTGTAATATTTTCTTAACAAATTTATAAGACCAACATCCAGTGCAAGTTGTTTTGCACTGCTGGTCTTCATTATCAGTAATTTGCTGATTTCCTAATTTTTCTTTTTTTTAAAATGTTTTTGTCATAGTTAATCTGCCAGTTTATACCATCTGTATAATCAAAATTATATCTCAAATGCTAATATAAATTAATTGCTGTTATTCATAAATATTCAAATTTACTCTTGTACAACGAAGCAAGGAAACAACAAGGCACATGATTGTTTTCTGATTTGAAAATAATAATAATAATAATAATAATAATAATAATAATAATAATAATAATACTTCCATTCATTGATATCGGCTATACTGACCCTGTATTTACTTGGTATTTGATCAACACTACATTTTGCAGTATGGCACACCACCAGTCAAGAGTTGTCTCTCATATTTTTGACTTCTTTGTTGCCATTTTGGTAACTCTTAAGCAACAGCATTACAAAATGTTTTAGGTAATAGTTTTCTATCCCACAACCTCGTGAGCAATACTTGTTATTCTCTGTAAAACTTGAAGGGAACCACTTGCAAAAACCCACAGGTCAAATACACCAGTAAGACTCATACCTTAATATAACCTTACGTTTAATTTGAAACATGAGCTGAAACATGGTCGTAGCATCAGTGACCGGTCCGGATTAATTTCTCATTTATTTCCATATTGAAAATTCTTGTTCAAGTTTTGATGAGACACCCTGTAGCTGTCTGCAAAGAGGCAGCTACAGGGTGTCCACCTGTCAGTCAAGTCAGCCACCCTCTAACATGGGTCTTGTCCTAAAATCATTGAATATAATTGGCATGTTTGCTGTTTCTGCAGCCAGCTTTGATTGGACACTGGATGAACCACAGTATTAAACACTTTAGCACCAGCTCCATGTTTTTCCAGGTTGCTGCTTAACCCTCTCAAGGCAGGCATTGCAGACATGCAACATGAGTTCCAGGATCTCTATTTCATCAACATGATTAATACTTTGTTTAAAAACCTATTAAAATATTTTTAAAAACATATTCTACCACCGTGAGGATTGTCATATCACAACAGTCAGCTGAAGTTGTATTTTAGCCATTTTGAAAATGTTCACTCGCTTATTTTAAGAAAAATCATTGTTTGGTTTTTAAGAGGTTGCAGTAAGATTAACATAAACAGTTACTGTTTTATCTGAAATAATTTCTGCATGAAACAAATGCATATTTGCTATATAAAAAAAAAAAAAAACTGGAATAAATAGAGAAAAATAGTTTGCAAACCTGCCCAGTGTGTCAAAGATAATACAAGAAATATGTCCTGAGTGAAGTGATAAAGCAACCTTTTTTTGGGGATTTAATTAAAAGGGAAAATAAACATCTCAGTTCCAAAAATTTGGAATTTGATGACTGTTTTTTGATGGGTTGGTCCTGAAAGGGTTAATTACTCAGCAGGCATGAGCTTGTAAAGTCACATTGGTTCTCTAATTTAAGATACACCAAAAAAAGAAACTGTCACAGAAATTAAAAAGAAAATAAGACGACATTGTGTGTGTTAACTGAACAGACACCATGTGATGTTAAACTCTTCCGGTGCCTTTTACAGATATTTACAGATGTTCTGTAAACTTCTTGTGGTTGATATTTATGAGGTTTTAAATGTTCACTGAGTTCACAACTCAGCAGAAACTAGATCATAGTCACAAAAATCACTATCTAACCTGAGAGAGGATTTTTTAAAAAGGCAAGTTGAATGCTTAAGTTTTTTTTTTTTTTTAGACAAGTTTTCCAGTGCCTTAAACTCAAGACATAGTTTGACTGAGCAACTGTACTTGTAATAGTGAAACATGGGGAGGATCAATACTTCAACCCCATACAGCCTGACCTGACAAATACATTGTTCAACAGGTTTTTAAGGAAACTATTGATCATGTTGATGAGATACAGGTCTTTGAAACCCCCCAAAATTAGTCTTTTAAAGCCATTTTCCTTGTGTTAAATAGAAACCATGTTGATAAGTTTAAAGCAAAAAAAAAGACTGTTTTGGTCTTTTCAAAGCAGCTGTGTGAATGTAAAAGATTGTTCATTGATTACTCTGCTTTGCGCTGATTCTCTACGTAACAGGCCTCTTCTCTTTCTCCTGTGAAAAGTTTCTGTTTGTTAGAGCTGGTGTTTTTCACTTTCCCAGTGAAAAGTTGTTTATGTTCTGTACACAAATCTTTGACTTCCCACATTTCCCTGTATGTTGTTTTTTTTCTTCTTTCAGGTGGTGTTATCCATACTTTCTGCAAATATTGTGACAGGAGAAGAGAGAGCGCAGGAGTTCTTTACCAGGCAGCTCTCGGGGCTCGGTGAAGGTTCACTTGAAGACTCCTGATGAGACCGGGCACAGCAACAACTGTACTCAGTCATGTTTGGTGAACTCGCTGTGAGTTGGAATGAGACTTGGCTGAGGCTATCTCCAATGTAAAAGTTAGGAGCATCTGAGTTCATGCCCGCTGGTCTCAGGAGACATTAAAAGAATAAATATTTCATCTGGGGTGGTGAGGGGGCTCCTGAGAGCTGGAAAAAATGCTGGGAAGATGGACTTTGGGTAAACCTCAGTACACTGGCAGAGCAAACTGACCCTAGGTAACCTATAAAGATGGATCCAGATGGATTGATAAGTACAGAATATTGAACCACAAACTAATGATTGAATGATCTTTAGATATAATGCTTTGCTCTGCATGAAGCTTTTTTTCATTAATTACTTTTAAAGATCACTTTGATAGAATTGGATGCATCTGCAGATGATTGGCCTGGATTTGTAAAATCAGTTTTCAGGCTGTTATTCCTCTCTCAAAGAAGGCGGCAAACCTTTTCTCTTCAACATGAATTATGCTGCTGTTGAAACTCATTCTTGTGATGTTATATTATATGTGAGAAAACACACTGCTGCACACACTGAAAGTCAGCCTCAGATTCAGGTAGTGTTTATGACAGGTACACTGATGCCTCAGGTGCATCCTGTGCCGGTTCAGGTTTAATAATAGCAGACCCTCGTCTTCCTTTTTTAGCCACAAACAGTGAGAGAAGATGCTCCTTGAGTGACTTCTGACAGCGCAGTGTGTGTATTAAGTGTGTATGTGTTTGTTACCCCTGTGTGTGACACATCACTCTGACTGAAGCAGTTCCTCTCACTGTATGTGTATAATTCAAACTCATAACTAAAAACACAGTTTAAAACATATAAATTATTCATTTTTGTGCCTCCTGAGCTGCAAATCTGAGTCTGTGTTTGCAATCGTGCCACGTCCAAATTTAGTATTTTTGCAGAGCGCCTGAATGGGATTCATTTTGTTTTCTAAGGAGCAACCTGAAGCGTGTTTTCCCTTTAAATGAAAACGGAGAGCTGCAGGAGAGAAACTGAAAAGTTAGGAGAAGAATCTGAATCCATCAGGCTGTTTCTCGCTCTTTTACATCTGTAAGCGTCACGATGAGGTGACGGTTAAATCAGAAGTATTGGAAGTTATGTGATTGCTCTAATTAACCGAGCTGTCATTTTGATAAATCAACACATTTTCATTTTTCAAGTGTCAAAACACGAGAGCGTCCTCGGCACTTAACTAACAGAGCTGGTACAGACGACACTCTTAGTTAAATTACTAAGTGAGACCTCCTACACTGGCAGATTAATCAAAGCCCGTAATTAAGAAATCTTTACAGCTCGACTTCTGAGTTCAAAGCACAAAAGGTTCCTCAGTTTGTTTGAGGAGGAAAAGAGACAAAGAGATAAGGACAATCACACAAGTAAAAGAGGATTTACCTTCCTTAACCTCATACTCTGCAATCATTTACAGGTTTTAGAGTTTGGTATTTCACAAATTAACATTATAAACACTGCACTGTTTGACTTGGGGACGTCCGAATGGTTGTATGAAGAGAGAGAGGGATACAGATTGAGATAGAGAGAGAGTGTGTCAACACTGTTAAAATTTTGGGTGTAAAATCACAGTTCAGAATCAGAATACTTAATTGATTCCTTAGGGGAAATTGCTTTTTTAGTATAGAGTTACTCCCATTCAGAAAGTGTTAGAAATATAAGAAAGCACAAGTATAAGCATAAGTGTCTTACCCAAAAACTGAAATCCAAGCATAAAATACAAAATAGAATAAAAATATAGAATAGAATATTCAGTTTGTAGTCTACTTAAAATGTGTGGTATATACATGATGAGATATGTATGGAATATTGCACAAGTACTGTCATATATAAATTATAGATTATGGATACTGCGCAGAGTACTGACATACTTATACGCAATTATTGCACTTGTTATTATTTGTTAATGTTGTTGCTTGAATGAAGAAGTCCAGGGTAAACCTTGTTACACACAGAGTGAGGAGTTGTACTGTCTGATGGCCACAGGCAGGAATGATTTCCTGACTCCTGTAGCTGACCAGCACATTATAAAGTTGGTGGGACCTGCTGTCCAAGATGACATGCAACTTGGACAGAATTTCTCTCTGCCACCTCTGTCAGGGAGTCCAGCACTGGCCACCAAAGACTTGTAAAACATCCTGAGCATAGTCCACTTTGCTCTTTTGGCATTTTTACATAAATTATTAACAAAGATAACAAATAGCATAGGGCCAATCTTCTTTTTTCAAATCAACCAAGAAGACAATCTACCAAAAGTGCTGTCAAGTCTTTCTTAAAACCACAGTTAAAACTTTATTCCTCTTCCATACCCATCTCCTGAGCCGTTAAGTGCTGCTGTCCTGGGGCTGCTGCCTCCAGTGCATCACAATGATGAGGCAAAAAAAAAGAAAAAAAAAAAAAACTCCAACAAACTTCTAACTGGAGTGAGAGACTCATTCTAGAAAAAGTAGAGGTTGTTTAAATGATCGTGACAATTGTAGAAAATGAAAAGACTGATGTATGAACACAAGGTTATTTAGTGGCTTTTATTTAGGAGCCATTCATCCAAAACTGTCTTATTTTACAATCATCTTTTATGCTCAGAAAAAAAAGAAACAACAAAAAAAAAGCTCCCCAGAAATGTTAAAAGTGCCATTGTCTGTTTCATTTGGCCTCTAACCAGGAATTCAAGATAATGGCTCAATAAAGTGTCATTGGACTGGGCTTTTTTTTTTTTTTGTCTGTATTGAGGGAAGATTCCGTGCGTGCTTTTGTAACACAGGTGTGTGTGTGCGTGTGTGTGCACGGCAGATAATGTGAGTCGACAGGCTAAAAACAAACTGTATGAATAAAACATGGGAGATAGTCTTTTTATCTTCCCTCTGCTTTTCTAATGCTCATTACTTCAGCTGAAGCCTCTGTCTGTCTGTCTGTTTTTTTTGCCTCCTCCTCCTCTTTCTATCTCCTCTTCTTCTCTACCTCTTATATCTCTTTGCTCCATTTCTGCTCAGAAACTTGTGTTCAGTCATATCAGGCCCAAGGTCACAACCTCGAAACCTTTCCTCACTGTGATACCGTCATTAGGAAGTTTATAGACACAATAAATTTAAGTTTTAAACATGTTCTTGGACATGTTTTCTTTCCCCAAAGATGTTTAACACTATCGGAGTGGGAAAAAAAGTGTGATATTCAGCTCTTATTATTCTTCATATTTGCTTTGTAAATAAATTAAGTGGTGATAACTCAAAGAACACATCGTCAAGCTGCACCATCTTGTGAATTTATAACAAACAGACTATTTCACTTTAATTGTTGTTTGCAATAAAACGCTTTCTCACCCCCTTTATCCTTTTTCCATCTTGAAGCTCTGCCTAGAATATTTTCAAGATCTGATAAGTACAAAATTTAAATTCGTACAATTTTCAACTGGTCTTAAGAATTCGATCAGGTGTGTACCTTAATCTTGTCACAAATAATGTTGCTTAGAGAATAGACACATATGTATGAATTCTAGAACATGTTAGGTCTGATCAAAGTTATAGTTTAGCCAATAACAGGGTGTCAAATGGACCGACAGGAGCATGAGAATAAATGAAAAGGATCACAGATCTATCAAAAAGGCAAAAGATATATTCTTCTTTTTTGTTTTTTTGTTTCAAAATGTTGCACACTTGGACGCAACAATGCAATAATGGTCCAGGCATGCAGGGGTGGTTTCTAACTCAAGCTTTAATCCAGCTGTAAAAAACAGAAACAGCATGGAGCTTAGCTTAGCTGCATCATGCAGAACATCTCGGTCTACTGAAGGTCCACATGTGCGCACTCCACACTCACACTCTCAGACATACGGTTTCGCACCGTTAACAGTCACACTTCAAAATATTCTGCACACTCACACAGTAATTATTTCAGTAGGCTACAGATGGCCATTCTGAGTATTTCACCGCGAGCAAACACAACAGGTGCGGCACTTCAAAGGCTACAAATTAACTTCAAAACTCGACACAAAATGACATCAACTTCACATGAGCAGAAGTCTGGTTTCTCTCACATTCATCTCTACCCATGTCGCTACATGCATTCACTCATTCATGACTTTTGCTCACCTGTAAACACAGAAAAACATCGTGGAGCTTAGCTTAGCTGCATCATGCAGTACATCTTGGTCTACTGAAGGTCCACATGTGCACTTGTGTACCCTAAAGACCCCTCAGCTGCCCCAAAATGCCTGTGTGAGCCTTATTCACTTTAACCACCAATAACACACCAAAAATACTACACATGCTCCTGTACTTGAATATTTCACATCAAAAAACAGAACAAGATTACATGCAAAACAACAAAAATTAAAGGGGGGAAAACTACACACAAACAGCAGCTGTCAGTCATTGCAAATGTAGCTTTTACACAGTTTTTACCATTTAATAACTAATGTAAAAACAACTTCTGAGAAAAAAGAGGACTTGAACACAATACAGCCAAATAATATATTTGTACCACTGCAGCGTTAAGATGTTAGAAACATTTCTAAAAAGTGTTATAATTTTTTGCATCTGTTATCAGAAATGAATGACAGGACTGAGTTTTTGACCTATACTGCAGCCAGTCACCAGGGGGAGCAATTTTTGTGGGGACCTCAGTTCAAACCAAGTGTCATTGCATCCATGATTTATACAGTCTATGGTTCAGTCCAACACTTAACAGGACCACCAGAAAACTGGACACGTGGGATTGAGAAGTACCCCATAAAACTTAAAATCCTGTTGACTCCTGGCCCGACATTTATTTTTATTCATTTTTTGGTAAAGTTAGACAGCATCTGGTCTCAACACAAATTATTTGCTTCTGAACTCAACTGGATTTTCAAATGTTGTTCAGTGACCAACTTTCTGCTCTGTTGATCTTCTCTGTGTGAAAAGTTGTATCATTAATCCAGCATCCAGTAAAAACTGAAGTGATGGAGAAATGCCCAACATGAAGTCTTTGTGTAACTGAGCAGAGCTGGTGTGAGTTCAGACAAAACTTGAATTGAAGTTATCAGATCTGATGATGTGACAAAAAGGAGACTGACCAGAGACAGAACTGATTTTATTTGGCCATGAGTGAAACTTTTGACGTTGGCTAATTCTAATGCTGCAATCACAGCAAAAGAGCAGGCTAAAGTGATTAATTATGATAGTGTGGAGATAGTGAGTGTGCCCCTTCAAGTGTGGTCTATAATGAAGATGAGCTTTTCTACATTGTGAAAAAAGCTGGAAACATCCAAAATTCAGACTCACTCATCACTATCAAAATCAACTCAGAATGCAACTTTTCAAGTCAGCTTGTAAGACCTGACTCCCACCGTCATGATATCTGAATTCTGTATTTGTTGTGTATTACCTTTTGATTTTTCTTTTTTTTCATGACGGGTGTACAGTGTCCTTGAGTACCTTGAAAAAAATATTCAAATTAGATTCAGGATGGGATGAATTTTAAATTTATTGTTGTTACGCATTTACAAGCATAAACCAACAAAATGAGGTATGATTCCTTATTTTTAATCTTCATTTCTTTTTTTTTTCTTTTTTTTTTATTTAGCATCATTGTTATTCTGCAGACTAGGCAAATGCTAATGGCTAAAATCAAGTGATGTGTACAGATTTTCATTTTTGGATAATTTGACCTCCTCACTCACCCCTCAAAGTGAGCTCCTTCTCACTACTTAAAAAATAAAAAATAAAATAAATAAGTATGATCACAGAGACTGGGGACACGTTACACATACTGTAAGTTTATCCAAAATTTACAAACTAATGATCCCCACATCACTGAAAGACTTCTGTGCTGACTGGCTATCCCAGCACAAAAAAATATGCTGGAGTTCAGACATTTCAGCTCTCATAAAAGAGTGAGTGAATCAGGTAGAAAATTAAACATCATAAATTCATGCAACAGGTCTTTAATTTGCATTCAGACAAGAATTTGCATCTTTACTTTGACTTAAAATGTAACCTATTTGCACTAATCATTTGTTCACCTGAATGCAACTTTATGAGCATAATTTCCATGATCTGATTAAAATACTAATAAGGATGACAGAAGGAGTCCAAAGTTCAGCATGAGCACAATAAGGGTGAATAATCTGACTCAAACTTTCCTACAGGCTCATGTTTTATCTAAACTATGTCTCTGATAACTCCCTGATGGTTTTCCACTCAAAGCCAGACAGACAGCTAAACCTGCTAATACACTGTTTTTCAGTTTCCCAAATGCTTGGGCCCAGTGGGGCAAACCTTGGTGCAATACCCTGAAAATGTGGTTGCAAATGCTCAAGGCCTCAGAAAGTTATTTCAGTTTCCCAAGTCCTCAGAGATATGGTTACTGTCTCTATAGCACAGAGACCTGGATGTGATGAGCTCCTGCTTTAATAATGAAACAGTGCTGAAGAAATCACTGTTTCAAATCATGAACAAACCAATCACAGTCTGTTCTCACAACCAGGCAGTCCTGTTAATACAACTCTCTCCTCACTAACCAGTGCTGCTCACACTGTGATGCTGCTCTGCCTCCAACACCACCACCTCCTCCTCCTCCTCCTCCTCCTCCTCCTCCTTCTCCTTCAGCCAAAAGCATTTAGTTCACCCTCACCAGCAGGGGGTTGTTAGCACTTTGCTCCCAGAACACAGTGGCATGCTGCTGCCTGGCTACATCAGGGAGCATCTAAACAGCCTTCACTGCCAAAGGGAGCCGTGTCTCAGTTTGGCAATAAACATTTAATTCAGTGATGGGTGTTTCTGACTGAAGACATGCTGTGGAGGTGCAGAAATGTGGTACACCGTGGTAGGGGATGAGCTAGTGTTAACTACAAACAAAGAACCACAAGAAGGTGTGTAAATGACTGAACCCTTAGAACAGTGATTCCCAACCAGGGGTACGTGTACCCCAAGGGGAACGCTGGCATATTGCAGGGGGTACGTGAAAATATTTGACAATTGATTTTAAACTTGGGGGTAATGAGATAAGCCAGTCAAAAAAAAAAAAAAAAAAAAGGTACGTGCACTACAACTGGTGCCCATGACACTAAATTCCAAATAGCTGCTTACCTGCAGCCAAATATATTTGGAGAAATTGTTGAAATGTCCAGTTGCTCTGGGGTTCAGGGGGCAGTTTCAGATAAGCCACCCAAGAAACACAAGAAAAAGATCAAACCTTTCCAAAGTTTAAATGCCTATTTCAAGAGGAACTATTCAACAGAGCTCCATTTTTTTGATGGTAACTGTTACAAGAGTTGTATATAACTAAGGCAAGTTGATCATTTTGATTTCGTGTTTATTAGTTTATCTATATTACTGATTTATTTTCAAGGCAAAATATTTTTTTGAGTTTAATTGGAGGGAAAAAGAAGAAAATGTTACATAATTGAGAGTTCAATTAAGTCCGTAAGAAAGAAAAGAAAAAGTTAATAATCAGTTGAGTTGTATTCTACTTTACAAAAATCATCAACTGGTATTTGTGAGGGGGTACTCAAGTTGTGACAAAAAGGCTAAGGGGGTACAAAAAAAACTGAAAAGGTTGGGAACCACTGCCCTAGAAGACCGAAAAGGTTATCTTTAAGCCATCATGACCTATATATATTTATGTGTGTGTGTTTGGGAATCAAACAGTTTATGAAAAAATCTGAACCGTTCGGTTTACCTGACTCAGTTTTGAAGCAAGTGTGACATTTGGATCATGTGTTTAATCTTTTTTTTTCTTTGTTTTTCTACTCACTTTGGAGCATGTGTGCATGTGTGAAGTTCTTATCATTCACATGCGCAACACAAGGTGAAGGAGTATAGCAGGACGGATTTTAAAGAATGCTTGTTGTGGATATGGCGATCGGAGAAGACAATTCTGCTTGATGTGTCAGTTTTATGTGTGTCATGTCCATGCAGAAAGCATAACCCAACCTTTACAGACTGGCCTCCTTTATGTGAGCCACACAAGTGAGCATCTCTCTGAAGCACTGACATAGGCTGTGACTGAATGGAAGTTGGAGAGGGCCAGCCGCACAATACCTGTAACAAAGACAGCACAGTTATAGTGTTTGTTTGCACTGATTCAAGGGTCGGAGCCCTAGGAGTCATCCATCCATTTTCTTAACCATCTATCCTGGTTAGGGTCTTGGGTGGCTGGAGCCTACCCCAGCTGTCATTGGGCGAGAGGCAGGTTACACCCTGGACTGATCACCAGTCAATTGCAGGGCTGACATAGAGACAAACAATCTTTCACTTACACAATTTAGAATCACCAAATGGTTCCACTCTGTTTTGGTAACAATGAATAACTTTTTTTTTTCTTAGCATTGGTTCAAAATAATTGTTTTTGCAAATAAATAAATTAAAGGAATTTTGAAACTAGCAATGTGTCACCCAGCTTTAATGATGTATCAAATGGCAAAGTGTTTCGTTATTTTGGGTTTTGCACATGACATAATTGATTAAAAAACAAACAAACAAAAAGAAAAACAATAACGGTGGATTATTGGGATGTATGGTATTCTGGGGTGTTAAAAATGACAACATTGTACACCAAACCGAACCAAAAACTGTGACCCCAAAAACATAATAAGACCCAAACTGTGGATTTAGTGAACCATTCCATCCCTAATGTAAATGATTTTGTGACAAATCCAGATGTAAAAGTGATACCTCCTGAAATGAGCTTCTCTTTTTTGCTTGTTTTTGGAGGAGGAGGTGGTTGAACTCAACAAAGTTTAAAGAGATTTTCCTCTGCAAAGCCTGGAAACCACTGGAAGATCTGTGATTTATTTACTCATAGATAAAGAGAAAAAAACAACAAAATCAAAGTGAAATAACACCTCAGGGTGAACTCTGGCCAAAATCATTTAACTGAACAAGTTTTCGCTTTTCCAACCAAGAATTCATCCTGAGCCAAAGGAATAAAACAAAAAGACATTCACTGAAACACCATCCCTAACTGATCAAAAAAGAGGAGCAAACGACACAAAAGAAAAAGACAGCTCACCCCCGCTGCTCTCAAACTGAAAAAGTTAACCACACACTTGCTTATGTTGCAGACCAGTTGTTAGGCTGCAACAAAAATGGGAACAGAGAAGGTTCAGCAAGAACTCTTCATTTATTAAAAGAGAGAGAGAAACGGTCACAATGCAATGCCCACAATGTGGAAACAGAATAGAGAGGGAGCCGGTGGGAAATTACCCACAAACCAAAGGGGAAGGACTTGTATGGATGATAGACTATTTCATATATTGAAGTCTCTGATGTCACTTCTCTATTCCCGTGACAGAGTTTTGAATCTTATCACCTTTGGGTGCCTTATTGGTAATGCTGACCTCAAGATAGCTTCTGTCAAGGTAGAGCAAAGCAAAGAGGAGGGTTTGAATCTCTTTATCGACAGCGACATGGTGTCATTTAGTCGTGATGTTTCCTTACTTAATTTCCTTACTGATTCAACACTTAGTAAGACTAAGGCTAGTATAGTTGGTACCAATCCAAAACTGAAACTGAGTGTACCAATTAGACTGGTGTAAATAACAATGAACAGAAAGATAAAATGTTAATGTTTACATTTTTCGACAATTTTTCTAAGTTCATCATGGCTTTTTATATTACAATTTCTCTTAATAATCTAACATATCCTTGTCTTTTTAATTCACTTAAAATGATCAATTCTCTAGAAACCCCACCTGAATAAATGTAGGAGGCAAAATAGCTTCATACATGACTCTGTTTACACTCTGTTATTGTGTTTTCAGACTGAGTAACTGACTGTAATTACACATTATGAACTTAAACCGGCAGAAGAAAAAGTAGTCCCCTCCAACTGTGAGATTCAAATGAGAGCTCAATAGTTCGGTTTCTTTCCAATGTTCTCCTGTTAATTTTTAACATGACTTCAAATTTTTTAAAAAGTATCAAAAATATCAATATTTTGATTTGAGAATGGATACTAGAGCATATAGAGCTGGTATCGGTAGTGTGAATATGTAGTGTGTCCATCTGCACACCACTATCATTTAGCCTGATGTGTATTCAGTTCCTGGTACTTTCTCAAGTGGAAACTTGATAAACAGCAGTTTTAGCACTTCCTCATTAGCTTCATGTCTCACCAAAGGTTGACATTTGGTGACAGGCTCATGTACAACTCATCACACAATCAGCCATATGAGAACACAAATACAGAACACAAACACCAGTGATAAACCAGACACATGCACTCTCATTCGTTGACTCATTGTTTATCCAGCACCTTGCAGGACTGGAGTCACAGACAGAGGAGATGCTGTGCTCTCCTCTTCATTAATAATCCGCTGTAAAAGCTCAAACCTTTTGACTCATGGCCTAACTAGGCTCCTCAAGTCTGTTTTTTGTTGTCTTCAATCTACATACAATCTGGTTCTGACACAGTTTGTTGTATTTTAAGAGTCGCTGGGTGATTTTTGGTGGTTTCTGTGCACAACTCCCAGTCCCGCTTGATCTGCTTTTGTAAACTGATGTGTCACAGCTTTGGCATCCAGGAAATTTTGGGAGCTTGTATATCTGCTGTGACCTGCCAGAGCAGCAGTACAACCAGATGACAATGGAGTGGATCCAGTGTGAGATGACATATTGACTTGAATGGAAATCAACTTGATCTGCTGATGGAGTCGAGTCTGACCAGAGACAAAAAAGAGACACAACTGGTATGTTTTGGTTTAAAACTGGAGGCAGAGAAGACAGAAAACTGCTGCTTATCTGAACTGAGGGTTGTAGAGGAGCCGGCAAATCAGATGAAGGATTGAATCTTAAGAGCTGACAACAGATTTCTACCTGCCTGATTATGACAAAGATCCATCCTTGTGCCTGCAGAGCATTGATGCTACACTTATCTGATGATCGGGGGAATCCTGATGTGACGTGTTGTTAAAACAGCTGACCGTGTACGACATAATGGACGAGCACAATGAAAAAATAATCACATCAGAAACCAATAAATGAAAAAAAGATGGATAAAGGAGGCGATTGAAATAAGGACGAGGGAGTGTACATGGTCCTGCACACCTGCAGGACAGCAGGGGGGGACACAACCGGGCACAGTCACTTCATTGTAAGTTTCTGTGCCCCGTTAGCTGTTTTTAATGACACGTCACACCAGGAAGTCCTGACAGCTCTGGAGAAGGCTGAAATGACAGCCAGAACTGTCAGCAAGGTAAGACAAAACATCTGAGTCTAGTTGTCTGATAAAAAAGAACGTTGGGCCTCATTCACTAATAAATGCATAGAATTGTTCTAGCTCCCCGCATGACATGAGAAAATGTGCAAAATCACCGTCGGATTCATGACACGTGCGCACCAGCTGTTTTTGTTCGCACCACCCTGCGTGTATTAGTGAATCAGAATCATTGTAAATTGACAGGCGTGTCCCCATTACCTGAAATCAAAAGAAACAACGCCCCAATTCATCTACATAAGGACATCTGTTCAGAGCTACAGGAGGAGGAGCAGTCGTCCTTTACGTCCGCGTTGTCACGTCAACCTCACTGGGAGACTCGTCACAGACCCGAGGTGATAAATGATCAGCTGACTCTCCTGCTGCTTTTTTGTACCGAATATCCGAAACAGAAACGACACATTAAAACAGCTGCTGGATATTTTTGCAAACAGATAAACAAATCTGAGTGACAGGGTGGAGCTGTGTGAGCATCATTTGCTCATAAAATGTTTAAAATCATAAGAAGGACATTATTTTACATCGTCATTCAGTTTGCACAACTTTATGAAACTTTGTCAGATCAGCCGACGATTTCATCAACATAAAAAATGTGACAATCTGATATGCACATCATGATATCTTTATTGCAACCTAAGTATTCATTTTAAGGTTCAGTATTATAAGTATGATAAGGATGAAAATATGTCAGTTTAATGTTTATTTAATAAATTTAGCCGATGCACAGTTTTTATTAATTAATTATATTTAAGGCTTTTTCTTTTTCTTTCTTTTTTTTTTTTTTTTTTTTTTTTTTTTTTTTTTTTTTTTTTTTTTTTTTTTTTTTACTGAAAGCAGTTTTTAAATGTTATGCTTTGAGTAAAAAGAGTCTGTGTTTTGAGTTTTGTAGGAGACTGATCATTCATTATTTGTGCATACGCATGGTGTGAGGAGATTCTAAATTTGTTTGCAAAGTAAGAAGAAATTCAGGTAAGAAAACTTTGATGAATCACAGGTTTGTGCGTCAAATGTTTGTATGCATGATTTAGGCACGAATTTATGGATATGACTGTTTTGTGAATGAGGTCCATTTTCTGCAGATCAGGAAAACATATGTGAACACCTGACTATATAAGTATATAGTGTCTGACTTGCCTTATTGAAATCATATTCAATTTTACGTTATTTGCCTACAATGTTTTGTTCATGATGCAAAACTTGTTTTATGAGTTCATGTCTTACACATCAACTATTTTCTCGGATTCCAATTTTGCTCCACTATTTGTTGTGACCAGACGTTTAAGAAAAGTTATTAATTAACGTTAGTATTGAACTTTTACATACAGGTGCGTTAGCTAAATTAATGTTTTATTTTTTTTCAGTATCCAACTAGAACTGAACAGTCAGATAACTGTCTTCCCAAAGTGAAAGCACATGAACACACCAAAGTCAGAAGGATAAGCTGCTCTCTGTTAACTCAGGGATTCAGAGCAGATACTCAGCTCCATTTAAGTGAGCTAATCTCTCTTTATTGAACGTTAGGGTGGGGCAAACACTGTTTACTCTAGCGTATCTGCACACTGATAGTAAGGAGTGTCAAGTAATGATGGTTAATCTGCACACATGACTGCAGTTGGACACTGTTTGACAGGTTCTTCATATAGCTCTTAATTAGCCCGACATGGTGAAGCATGTAGGAGCCTGCTGATGATAACCAATGAGAACAAGCATGACTTCAGTTCTCCCCCCGAACTCAAGTGGTGCGCTTTTAAATGAGTGTGTCAAAGTTTTGAATCACTTTTAACCTATGATATCTGGAAACATAAAGTTCCAACTATTTGTCCTCAAACTGGGAGCTGGAATCATGATGATGTGAGCAAAGAGAGAATCCTCACAGGCCAGAAAATGTGATGTCCAGTCTATGTATCTATCTATCTATCTATCTATCTATCTATCTATCTATCTATCTATCTCTCTGTGTGTTGGTTTGTGTATTACTTTGTCCGTCTATTGGTCGGTCTTAAATACAGTCTGTTGACAATTATAACCCCAGGCTTTTATTTTGAAGGGTCACATTTTATATGGAGGTTACCGTAATGTCTGGCGTTAACACGGAGAACAAATTGAACAGTGGCTCAGTTGACAGACAATCTTCTAAAAGGGTGATATCATGATATGTGCCCTGATCTTGAAATATAAATGTAAATCTTTTATTGCATTTTCATTTGAATTTTGTCAAGTTTTTAGCTGACCATTTTTTTTTAAATTGAAATACAAGCATGTTTTTGGTTTTAATTTGAATTATGTCACATAATTTGCAGTCTTGAAGACAAAAATGATAATTGGATATTTGACATTTCATTTTCATTATGACTCAAACGATGCGCCTTTAATCTTGAAACATGAATGTAAATTCTTTATTGCGCTTTCATTTGAATTTTGTCCTAGATATGCTCCCATACTCCCAGGATTTGACTTTTGAAGAGAAGATCCTGCTTGAAAGCTCTAGAACAAAGCTTGCAATTGAAAAAGTATGTTGTACAGATGATGGTTTTATCTTTTTCTCTCCTGACTCTCTGCATGTAATTCATCTCTAAATATCAATGCTTTCTTTCTCTTTAAAAAGTTCAGCACAGAATGTGGACCATGATGTGTAGAGCCGTTCTGAACATGAGACTGGGGACAGTGAAGGGACTGGATGTACCTACAGTGAAATAGGAGATGCCCTGAGAAGAAATGACTCTGAACACTGACACAAAGGCCTTTGAAATAACTGTATCTTATACTGTCTCCAGTAGAGTAGATTTCTCTGACAAAATCTGCTGGTTAAACTCAGTGTTTGTATCTTTAAGATTTTGTATGAAAATGATCAACACTATTGTGTCTTGACTTTTAGCAAAGGGAAGTGTTTTAGTATTTGTTTGTGGGGCCTGATTCACCACAAATTTGTGATTATAGACATGTGCAAACTTTATAGCGTGTGCAAAGTTTATTTACTAACCAGGTGCACCGTGGATTGCACTTGTGAAATGAGCAAAGTAGAGCACGCAATCCCATTTAGCATGTCTGCCATTGTGGTTGTACAGAATAAATGCAGATTAAATGATGCAACTGTCCTCAAGTAGCAGCTGCAATTTGATTTTTCAAACCTGAAACTGACTGTGGATGGTGTTTTGTGTTTCGATTTAAAATGTTTGAAAGGCAGGTATAAACTGGCACAGCGTTTCGCAAAAATGTCTGTGGTCAATGTAGTGAGAAGAGGGCATGGGTACAATGGCGGATGAGAGCATTTTCTATGCATGTGTCAACATATTCAGACTGTCAAACTAGTAGAGACATTGTCTATCCAGCAGTGGCATTTTGAGCTGCTGGATGAGCTGAAGGCTGATTTGGAGCCAGTCACAGGAAGGAGCCGTGCCATATCCCTCTTGAAGAGACTCCTTCCAACGCTCCATTTTCTGTGTCTGGATCATTCTGCTGCTGAGCTGAGACTTTCTAGAGGAAAGGTGTAAAGGTCATCATGAACCAGGAAATGACACATTATGATGGTCTGTTCTGTTACCCCTGGTTACACCAGAATAACTGTCCTCAAGAGGCATTTTGACCTTTGACGCCAGGTGGTGATTGTAGACGGATGCTGAGGCTGGTATTTTTAAATTGCAGAGAAAACAATGAATTAAATTGACATGGTGTTAAAAAAAAAAACCCAAAAAACCCCCCAAAAAACCCAGCTGAATCAGGTTTGCAGTTATTTTATTGTTGATGTCAGATGTAACACTGTAGTGCTCGACCTATCAAAAAATAGTCAGAAAATTCAAATGTTTTGGAACAGAGATGTTTATGAACCCTTTTAACAAAATCCAGAAAAAATATTGCAATATCATTTCATTCATGATATATTTCTTGTATCACCTTAAAAAGGAAAAAAGAGTAAGGATGTTAGTTTCGATGTTATTCCTGCTGCAACCTCTTAAAAACCAAGCAATGATTTTCCTGAAAATATGTGAGTGGATGATTTTGAAAAGGGCCAAAATACAACTTCAGCCGACTGTAGTGATATGACAATCCTTTCGGTGGTAGAGTATATTTTTAAAAATATTTTTATCAGGTTTTTAAAGAGGCTGTTGATCATGGATAAGGTGGAGGTCTTCATTTATTTATTTTCAAATATGCAAATTTTACAGGGCTTCCTAATAACTACCAACAGTTTTTACGATATGATATATAAATTAAATTGTTTAGGAAGCAATATTTCAATATACAATATAGTGACTTATTTGAAAAAGGAGTAAGTAGAGGCAATAAGAGGTCTTTGAACTCATGTATCAAATATGACTTGTTTGGCTATAAAGGGTTAACTCCTTACTGCCTGAATTAATTTATAATTATAAAAACAACAACAACAAACAAGTTTAGTATGTTTTCACATCCTAATAGATGTCAAATTGAGTGTGAATTGTAAATTTGATTATAGCACATACAATCGATATAATTAAGTTATAAAAAAATTGAAACAGTAAGTTCACCCTTTGACCGGTATGTTGTGAAACAGTGCATTTGATACGACCCTTGATTGATATGTGCAGCATATGAATTAATAGTGGGATACAAAGGTCATATCAGCTGCATCAAGAGCTGGTGTCACAAATCAGACATGTTGCAAATTTGTGACAAACGTCATCAAAGGGTTAATGAGTGAGGTTAGTAGATCCAAAATGAAGTCTTTACCAGCTGCTGAAACTCTGATCAGCCCAAAGGGAGCAACATTTCACTAACCTAAGATGATCTGCAGAGCCCCTCCTTCAAATAAAGATGTTCCCTCTGAAGTCTAAATCCGGTTTACTGTACGTTCACTGCCGTTGTTGTTCCAGCGTGTGTAACATCTGTGGGTAGATGCTCCCTGTGTGTGCTGCTGGTTAATGCATCAAAGTGAAGATCCTGCTCCACAGATTTCAAGTCCCGGTTTGAACTTGAAGCTGCAGAGAAAAAAGGTTTTGTCAGCCCTGAATTCTGCAAACTCAATGGGAGGTAATGCTGGGGAGCTGGATGAAAACCCACGACTGAAAAAGAAAAAGAAACATGACGGCTGATTTCTTCGTAGCGTAACGTAACCATGCATTACGACAGTTCTTAGTAAGTCTTAATGCACTGGACATTTAAAGGTTTTTCTGCAGGGAACATTAGAAAAAAGAAAAACTACATTTCTTCTATGTAGACAGAGTACAAATATATTTCTCACATTTATAGCCCTGTGTGTGTATGTGTGTGTGTGAGGGAGAGAGAGAGTACGAGAAAAGATAAATAATTTAGCTGGATCAATGCTCATTGGGATAGAGGCAGCAGGTTTCAGGGAATAAAGGGCAGGGGTTAGAAAACTCAGATATATCAAAGACACGGCTGCAGAACTTATTTTCCCAGCATTGTTGATAACCTGCATCCAACACCAGCACATCAAAACCACTGCTTCTTCCTCCAGAACTTACACACACAACCAAACACGTTCATCATTACTGAGTGGTCGGTTTGTGAGGCTGTATGCAGAGAAATTAAGCTGCCTTCTCGAAATTTGCGTGGAGATATGTGCGTGAGAGGACAGTGACACAGACACACACTGAAACAGGTTAATGGAGAGTTAACAGAGAGCAGGCTTAATCTGGATTTGATTGCAACTACAATACACTGATATACATTCTTTTTTTTTTTTTTAGAAACATGATCTACCACCTTTTTGTTCATCCCTTGCTTCATCTCACTTTTTACAAAGAATGAAGAAGTCAAGACTGTAGACTTTTCTTTGATTTTTGTTTTCGTTTTAGCTTCACAGATGTAGGAGAAGCAGTAAATGACCATATGTCACAAAAGAAGAAAAGAAAGAACAGAGCTCAGACGTGTGGGTGTGAAACAGGAATAATTAGACTGGTGATCAAATCTGGATATGTTGCCTTCAGTCAAGTTTAGTCTTTATTCTGTCCCTCTGGTTCCCCTGTAATAGTTTTATATGATTCACTGCTCAAAATAATCCCTATTTTTCTGACACTGCTGTTTAAAAAAAATCACTTATTTCAGCTTCTGTGTGAAACTCTAAGTTTTAGCTGCCGCCTCTTAACCCCCATAACCCCCTTCCCTCTAACTGGCCTGCTCTCTGGAGGCCTATCAGAGGTGGGGAGATGACCAGGCCTTGGTGATTGAGGCCCACCTCCAACATGTCATGAACCGTTTAGGAAATCCATATGTGATGACCTCATCATTTCAGCTAGACCCTTGAGGATATGGTAAAGATGTTGCACAGATGTTGCGTAGATCTTGCATAGATCTTATATATTTCTTATTAATAAAGTGCATATCTCCTCAAAACTTTGTCGATCAGTCTCTTTCAAACATCACAGTGATAATAAAACCACAGATAACCTTTGCAAATCACCATTTTTCTTTGAGACAAGGTAAAAATGTTTTATTCTAACTTTGAGGACAGCATTGTTGTATAATCTGTTCATATACATCATATTTCACTAAACCATATGATAGAAAATGCATTTAAGATGTTCAATTGAAGAGTATAGTGTGTAGATAGTGATTTCCTGGCTCTTTTTACTTGTGACCTGATGATATATTTATTCAGAAATGCAT
The DNA here is from genome assembly GCA_008086565.1 of Thalassoma bifasciatum. Taxonomy (NCBI): domain Eukaryota; kingdom Metazoa; phylum Chordata; class Actinopteri; order Labriformes; family Labridae; genus Thalassoma; species Thalassoma bifasciatum. Next base: position 24,906 of record RPOG01004788.1, read on the forward strand.
TCACGGAGGAGCAGAAAATAAACCACAAACCAAAACCTAAAACCACAATTTGCTCAGTGCAGTTTGTTTTCTTTACCTCTCTTAGACAGCTCCAATATTGTTTGCATTCTTACTTTAACACAAGTGCATCATGATTTTGTCAATTTGGCAAACGTAAGGTCTGTAAATTACAATAATTATTTTAACTTCATTTTTATAAAGCCTGTAGAAACAATTTATTTTAAAAAGTGCTCTGTCAGTTAAAAACATGGCAGAGAATCCAGGCAGATGATGAGACATACTAAGCAGATGGAGATAAGTGGTGACTGAGTGTATTATTGGGGAGGGAAAGAAGTAAGTAAATGATGAGGAAACAGTTTTCCTTTTGGGCTTTATTTGAAACAAATGACTAAAAACAGATGAATGGCTGCTATCCTGGGATGTAATGGACTAAGAAATGGCAGCATTTAGTTTGCAGACGTTATTACAGCACCGTAAAGGAGGTCTTGGCTGGAAGTCCTTTCAGAAACCGCTGGGCACGCTACAATGATGGTAGAACTGGCACCTGTTCCTCGAGACATATATATCATCGTCAAAGCATAATACAAACGAGCACTAATGCATTCCAATATTAAATCCACGCTGAATGTAACAGAGGAACCATCAGCATCTCCATGCTCCAGTGCTGTTTGTATATGTGGAAGTAAGACATTGGTCATTAATTTTTTCTAAAGTGTTTTGTTTCTGTTAGCAAAAAAACCTCATCAAGAGAAATTCCTCATTCATAATCACCTCTCTGTTGGGAAAACTTTTTTAAAGCATATGGTGGATATAAAAAAATGTACTCACCACTGTTATAATGCTAGTTATAGTTATGAAGAAAAAAAAAAAAAACTCATATATTGTGCTTTCATAAGTGTACGCAGAGGTGGAAAAGTACATACTTTCTGTACATAAGTAGAAGTACAAGTACTTGTGTAAAAAAAGCTGAGAAAAGTAAAAGTACAAATTCATCTACTTTACCTAAGTAAAAGTGAAAAAAGTAGTAAGGAGTAGAAAGTACAGATATTTGTGTTCAAATGTAGGGAGTGAAAGCAAGAAATTATCAAAAATTTGAAGACTTAAGTTGAGTAAGTTGAGTAAATACCTGAAAAAAAATCTACTTCAGTAAAGGAACAAAGTACTTGTACTTAAGCACTTTCCACCTCTGAGTGTGCGTGTCCTTAGACTAACCCTGTAAAGCCCAGCCCAAAAAAAAATAGTCAGGAAATCCCATTTTTTTCTAAACCAAGATGTTTATTAACCTTTTTAACAAAATTCACATAAAATATCGCCATGCCATGAAGTTTTGCATACTACTTCATTAAAGTTTTCTAGTAAATATGCATTAATTTCATGCAGAAAACCCTTTTTTTACTTTTTTTTAAAAGAGTCACTATTTTGATGTTATTCTTGCTGCAACTTCTTATAGATAAAGCAATGATTTTCCTGAAAATATGTGAGTGGATCATTTCATTAGAGCAGACTTTTTGAAAAATGCCAAAATACAACTTTAGCCAACTGTAGTGATATGACAATCCTCAATATGGTAGAATATATTTAAAGAAAAATATTTTCAACATTTTTTTTTTCAAGAAACTATGTATCATTTTGTTGAGAAATAGGTCTTTGAACTCATGTATCAAATATGATACATTTGACTTTATAGGGCTTATACTTTATGGAAGCATCTTTTTTTGGGCTTTTCATGCCCTTTTTGATATAGAGGAGGACAGTGGATAGAAAAGTAAAGGGAGCAGTAGTGGGGAATAACATGAGGGGGACAGGCATTAGGCCAGATTTTAACCTGGGCCATCCACTCCAGGGGGAACCTCATGGGGTGCAACATAGACCGTTAGGCCATCTGTGCCCCGTGAAAGCAGCTTTTGATTTTATTCCGGGAACTTGTTTTTTTTTCCCCAGTAAGTACCCATCATCCCTGCACATCTTGACTTGGTGATACTTGACCATTCATCATTGCAAAATTGCTCTAAATTTCTCAGACAGGGGTATCTTCTCCTCTGTTTTCAGATCAGCCCACAGGTTTTCAATAAGCTTCAGGTGTCTTAGCTTTGACTGGACCGTTCCAAAACTGTCATCATCTTCTGGTGAAGCCGTGATTTGGATGTTTGCTTTGGGTCATTGTCACGCTGAACAATTTCTTCATTTCGAGATTTCGAGCAGAGATCTGTGCCAACACTGACCCTATCTGTTCATAATTCCCTTCACATTGACTGAGGCCCCAGTTTGAAGACAAACAGCTCAAATGTATGATGCCATATGTCATTCCCTTGCTTCACAGTTGGTCTGCTGCCCTTAGGCTGATGTGCAGTGTTGTTTTTTGGAATTATGACCCAAAAGTTCAACCTCAGTTTCATCAGACCAGAGCACATTTCCCCACATGCTTTTGGGAGACTTCAAATACGTTTTGCCAAATGTAGCCAGGGTTGGATGTTTGTCTTCAGCTTCCTTTCCCAGTTCCTGCTGCCCCTTTAATGTCGTGCCTCTGGGCAGCCTCAACCACTTTTCACAGTTTTGGAGCTCATTTCAACAACATTAACAAGGCCATCTATGGATATAACAAACTATATACAACAGAACTCAGTAACTGATGCTGTGGCAAACATACAGATGAACAAAAACATGATCAGTACCTAAGTCACACACCTGGGGCAAAAATGTTCAACCTTTACGGTGTACTTCCTACACAAAGGGCTCTTGCACCCCATTCAAGTCACAGCGGTCGTGTTCTTCTCGCAGTGCTTGTGAATCTGCCACTGCCTCCTTTTCCGCTCTTGTGGATGCTGTGGCTCCACAGGCACCGATGTCAAACTGGCCTTGACACACAGGTGTTCCTCTCTAAGTTGCTTTGCCAACTGAAGTATGAAGGCTCTTCTGGGGATATTGTTCCAGGTGCATGCCTGGAATAGGACCTGGGTGTTGATCACAGCCAGATCCAGAACATTATAAAACACAGCGACAGACTCACTTCGTGTTCCACTTTTTACATTATGCTGACAAACCATCTGGTCCGACGCATCAACTCTAACCTGACGGTAATGAGTGAAAATTGAGTAAGTTTGTAATGATAATAAGTATAATAAAGTAGTCTGATTAAATGACGAGGTGAAATGAAAAAAACAGCTTACTTCCATGAGGTTGGAAATAGTGACAGTCTTCTGCTTTCTCTTTCTCAATGGAGACAGTGGGGTGCATTATTTTACTATTTACTGTTTTTTTAATGTTGACATCACAATAACATTGGACAAACCAGATGCATTGTTTGACAGTTTAACTCAGGTGCTATTTCACAAAACTTGCCCACAGGAGGCTTTTAAAATACAAAGTAACCAAAGTGATCACATGGTACTAAGGAGTGCAACACTTTCTCTTGGTTTCCCCTGAAAACCTTTGGGGTTGCCCACTCATGCTTCACAGCAAACAGCTCCTCTCTCTGCTCCTGGATAGAAAGCAGCAACTACAAAATTGCAGTAATTTTCCTATTTTGATTTTAGATTCTTAAAAGGTTTAGAGTAAAGTGTCCAAATGCAAATTAAGAGAAGTGAGAAAAAAGCAAAAGAAAAACAATATGAGTGAGCAATTTATTTAAAACAACACTTGGAGGTCAATATTCTGTTCATCAGTTGTTCAAAAGTTTGGGACCACAGCCTTTTAAAGACAAAATCTGCACAAAAATGTGGATTCGCCATCATTTTCAAACTGTCATGACCCCCTGATGGTAAAGGTTAAAAAGTTTTTTTCTCTTTGAATGTAGTTGGGTTGTTAAGCTGCATAAGCAAGAGCTCTAACAATGCAACAACATCACTGCTATGGTGGTAAGACAGCCATTTCGAATTCCTTCAAAGATCCTGAGGGTTATGGAACAAAAAGTTCAAGTGTTAGACCAAAAAACATTTCACCATCGCTGAGCCTAAGGACCTGATTGTCTGTTTGTGTTAAGTTTTTATTCTATGAGAACCCAAAAGCAGAGACTGACTCAGATTAAGACTAAAAAAAAAAAAAAATTTAATGTCCAATAAAAAAACAGGCAGTGAAGGCAGGCAGCAGGCTGGTGAAGTCAGTACCAAATTTCCAAATGACAGCACAAAACATCCACAGGTGATCAGTTTACTCTACCATATACGGCGGAATTAGGAACCAGCCACGCCCCCTGACACTCACACACCTGGAGGAGAAGAGAGCAGAGAGGGGAGGGGGAGGAAGGAGAAGAAAACCATCCAACAAAACCAAAACCAAACCAAATCACAACAGTTTGTGAAGACACAGGATGATCCTCGACCCAAATTAAAGCCGTTACTGGTGCCAACTGCAGTCAATATCCATCAGGCAGTGTCTAAGAGAGAAGGGCTTTGAGAATAAAAAAGTTCTTCAAAGGCCTTGTGTCCTTAAATGCCACTTTATTACCCTTTAGACTTTAAAGAGAGCAGCAAACATGGGACACTGAGAGGTGAAAGGAAGTGGGTGCCATCATGATCTGCTTTTTCTTTCAATGGAAAAATGGAGCTTCAGGTTGTGCAGGGGCTTCAAACAGCAGCTGGCTATGTGGAGATGTTGCAGGGGACATCATTCATGACTGAGGGCCCTGGTCTGTGTGCTAGTGACTGGGTTCATCACATTGAGAATATTGAGAACATTATGGGATGGATGGAGAGGGAAGGTGACAAAAATGGACATCAGTTCCAGACAGTGGAGGCCAAAGATGGAACCATCTTCACCACTTAGAGCAACATTCCCACTAACCTCTTGGAAACACTCGCATCAAACATGTCCAACAAATTAATGAAGTGATCACAATGAATGATGGAGCTCCTCATTATTGAGTCCTATTTTTCAGTTTTTTTATTTCTGTTTCGAGACGTTGCAAGTTTTTTTAGCCTAGGTCTTCAGGTTTTGATCAGCTGGTGAACAGACTACTTCATATTAACCTCTTAGTTTCCACTGTCGCGTCGGCGTGCCATTCAACATTCCTCTGATGTCATCAAAGTATAAGCACCAAACACTTTCGTCTAACATCAGAAAGCTATACGGCGTTAGGAAGCTTAGATTCTTCACATTTCAGCCACAGAGGAGCTGCACAAATCCTGCCTAACTGTCTCATTTATCGGTTTGCGGCCCTGTCAATCACTTTTACAGTAACCAATAGCTTCACCGTTCACATAAAGCCATTTGTAGCAAGTTAGGTTGTAAGAAAGCTCTCCTTTATGCTGCACGTGATAATTTATTCTCATCTGTACGACAGTAGCGGTGAGCCATAATTTTGGGATATTTGGCGAACCGTTTCACAGACAGAACAAAAGTGCCTACACTGAAGACCCTAAGCGCTAAGAAAGCTGAACAGTGTGATTGAAAACGGGGATGCATCTGCTGTGGTTGGACACCTGAGACTAAAAAACTCTCTAACTCCTGCAAGGTTTTACCTAAAAAGCTCAATTTTCACCCAGATGTAGATAACACAGTGTAGAAGTGATGTGGTGAATCACTTATGTCTGACATGAAGCATCTTGGAGTCACTGATGAATTTTGACCTTATGGTTCTACAGTTATGAGCTTTAAAAACAAAGCACAGTAAATAGGCCAGAATTGGGTGGGAACTAAGGGGTTAATCGTTGCTCTTGATTAATATATTTTTTGTCTCATCCCCATTTCTTCTTTTTGTATTTTGAAACTCCACTTAGAAGCTTTTTGAGTTCCAACAGAGTAAAATGTAAATTTTACGCAGTTTTTGGACTAGTCTTAAGATTTTGATCAGGTGTGTGTCTATAACACAAAGGCTTCAGCAAATATGGAAGATATATAAGAAAAGTCATAAGATAAGAGACGTGTAGCTTTTGTTTAAAGAATGGTCATTTGTGTTATATTAGAAAAAAAAAAATCTGATAGACAGCTTTGGTGGTTTTAATGTTGGACAGCAGGTGTGGTCTGACTCCTATCCATGAGTTTAAATGTGATTTGTGTGCACACTAATGCAACTGCATTATTGTAAAAAAATCAGTTTGTTTTTCCCAGCCATGATGTTCAGGTTAGAGTTCAGATTAAAGGTGGAATACTTTCTGAAATGACTTATCTTCATTTTGCTTTTGTACATTTCAAAAACCTTCCATCACAACAGGCCTGTGTCGACTTTTTATATTCACTGTTAGTTTGCCCTGACTTTAACATGCTAGACTCTAACAATCTGCAGGTAAAATACTATATAAAAAGTATTGCAGATGGATTGAAACAAAACAAATTGTTTTCCCAGCACTTTGCTCCATTTTCATTGGGGATTAGTTCTCTGAGCTGTGCATATTATGTGTCATCATGTAGCTTTTTGGTTACAATGTGAGATGAGGCAGAGCAGGTAAACAAAGGAGAAAAGATCATGTTAATTTCGAAACAGGATACATCCAAATATTGCAGAAGAATGTTCTTTCAGGACAACCTTTCTCTCTTTTCCTCTGGTTATCCTTCAATGGTATTCATTGGCAAGCAGAAATATACAGAGAGGATCAGTTGAACTAGAGAAGCAGTTAAATGCGCTGTAAGCCGAGCAGGAGGCTCATTTCAAGAGTATTTGAAAAAGGATCAGCAGGAGAGACGATCTTCAGACTGATTATCGCTCCAAAGTATGTGCAGCTGTCCAGGGTTTCTGCCTCAAAACAAGTGGAGAGGAAATAAACCAAATACTCAGGAGCTTGTTCTACGTACAGGAACCAACAGAGAGACGGACACCTGTCTTTAGATGACAGGAAATACTCAGGAAGGGGAAGAACATCAGAGAAAAGAGAAAATAACCTGTAATTAGTTAAGTGGATAAATGCAGCGGAAGTCTTATCTTTATTTTCTGTCAGTTGTTTGACTCACTCTGTGGCTGGAGCCTCAAAACCCCATTTCAATTAAGAAGGACATGTTTGTACTTTCATTCATTATTTCATCTGTTTGTTCTTTTCCTTCCGTTTCTTTTTCTGCTCTATTATATAACCGGAGTGACGCAGCGCATGAGAAAGATGCGGTCATTGTTTTCCTCGTTTTTAAAGGTTGAAGTAGATCAGGCTGACAGCAGGGCAGAGATTTTTGGGAGAAAAGGATGAGGGAAATGCTGGCACACAGACGGTAAATTCCCACACGGATGTTGATTGGAATACAGAAAGCTGCGCCTCGGTATCAGCAGCTCTTCAGGGCAGTGTCATGTCATGGCTGCGCTCAGCGTGATAACAGACTCATGTTGGCATGTTCACGTGGTGGCACCGCAGACTGGCACCGTGTGGGCACTTAGACCAGGATGCCAGTGTCCATGTCCAGATTTGTGGAAGGATCTGTGAGGCTCAGACACAAGGGAACAACATGGTGGAGATGGATAGGGTCATTGGATGCAGGCTTGTGTGTGGGTGTGTGTGTTTAGGATTTTTGCTGGAGGTCTTAAAGGCAGATGGAGTGCACACACTGGTACACTGGAGGATTTGTCAGAGTGACATACCTGCCCAATTACTACTATACTTCAGAGCTGAAACACTTTTATTTCTCAGGAAGGACTTAAAGTAAACTTGCAGGACAGACAGGGAAATGAAACTCACAATAACTCCTTTTGTGCTGCCTTTAAGCAAACTGCTGAACTCCCCTGACCGCTCCAGTGGAGCTGCTCGGCGGCCAGCAGCAAAAGACTGTGAGTGTACGAAGCAGCTGTTAGATGTGAAGCTGGGCTCTGGAACACTTTTTTTTTGTCTGCCTTTGCTTAAAAGTTGGAAAAAGTTATTGCTTTTTCTCTCAAACAACTTTATTTTTGTAATTACAGAGCAAAAATAAATATGTAAGACTAAAATGCTTTTGCTTTCACTGCTTAAAGGTGGGGTCTGCAGGAATTTCCATTTCTGTTTGTAAACACAACATTCGAACTGGGCTTCTCCTCCAGTTCCAACAGCAGCGTATGCCCACTGTCTCCACCTGTAGCTAAGTGAACACACTCACCAGCCCAGAGAGCACCTGCAGCATCACTTTTCCACTTGACTTCCTGCAGATTAATGATAAACATTGTTTTGTTCTTTCACTGTGTCACTGTTGCTATTGTAGCCACTCAGGATAGCTTCTCCTATCCTGTTGGCTATCATCAACGCATAAAGTCACTGGCATGCTGTGATTGGTTGGTCACCATACTCCTTCTCTGCACTCAGAAATGTCCAATGTCAACCAAAACATCAACGCACAGGCCAAGAAGAGGGTTGAGGCAGACACAGACATTGGAACATGGAAGGGCCCATAGATGACTTTTGAGCAGGACTATTCCTGTGAAAGTTGACATTTTGTTTTTTAGCAAAATCCTGCAGACCCTACCTTTACGCAGGGGGTGTTCAAATATTGTCACAAGGGTTACATTTGAGATTTTTAAAATGCAGAGGGGCAAACACCTTCTACTGACATTTTTGTTAACCATTAAAGCAAAATGTCGCTGTTTTGTTTCATTGCAGTTTGATTTTAATGATCCCCCTAAAGAAAAAAACAGAAACAAGGTGGTAGGGCTGTCACTTTCTATGTGATTTTGAACATTCATCAGGACATAAGGTAAAAAAAAAATCATGTTGTTTAAATGTCGGCTGCAGGATCTATAGGTGCATCAGACAATTTGATGCAGTTTGCCTATTTATCCTATAGAGGGTGTGCTCTAAGAATATGCTATCATGTTGACTTGTTGCATGCCCTGATGACCTATCACCAAACCAAGCTATTGTTAATTAGCTGTTGGTTCACAATGAAAATAGAGGAAAATAACAAACAAAGCCACCCTGGGAGGACAATCTCAACATTAAAACATCTAAGAAAGAACATTTTAAAGTATTTTGGGTCCTACTCTATAGGTGACAAAGTAACAAACAAAGATAAGGCTGCTCATCAACTTTGTAGAAGGCAACTATCTTACTCCACAACAACATGTCTGTGGACTCACCTCCTCGTTTTTCATCCAACTGAAGCAGCACAGGCATTTGCGTCACAGACAAGCGGAGCAGCGCCAAGTGTGCAGCCTTGTTTGGCTGCATATTTTTCTGGACACTCAACCTCAGAAGGCCCCTTGCCAGAAGCCTGTAAAAGCAGATGTATGACAGCACATGGGAAAACATAAAGACTATTTTATAAGACAAGTGATACTTTACTACACAAGATGAAGAACAATGAGACAGACAGTGACTGTACACAAAAGAGAGAAAAGGCAGCTGCTGTCCTGGGTGAGATGGGGAGTCTCTTTGTGGACTTGTATAAATCAAGTGACTTTAGTAAAGTCCGCCATGACAGAATCCTGGAGATACAAACCTTCAGCTGCTTTGGTGGAGACACACAAGGTGCAACAGGTACCTGTAACTTTCGAAGTTGGCCCATAAAGATCTGCAAATATTAATAGACTTATGTTTCTTGCAAATAATATCAGAAATTAAGTTGGGCCATTCAGCTTGACAATAGGTAAAATGTTTTCTGTTACTACTTTTTTGTTTCAAAGCTGTCAGCGCTTACTTCATTAGACGGGCTATTAAGTTAATCAAGCAACAAAAATAGTGAGATTGTGATGGGATATTTAAAGGGTGGTTCATTCAGAAAACTCATGGGTAATTCTAAATTTGTTTGGAGTTAATTTTTCAACAAGTGACTACCCTACAAGGTGGCATCTGACCTGTTCCATAAATTATCTGTTGATACCAGATAATACGGCTTCAGTTCTGTGACTGTCCTTGTGTAGTCTGAAGGTCGGTTTGTACTACCCTAAATCACACACACACACACACTTGTCTAACACATTCCTGATGTCTGATAATAGTTGTGAGTTGGGACAAATATGTCAATATTAGGTGGCCAATCATGTGTGGGTTTCTTTTTTTGTTTTACCCAACCACAGTATAGGTGTAGCCAATGACTCATTCTTAATTGTGATATAGCCAGAGATTGGTACACATCCTGTCAAGACTAGAGCAGTGAACTTTACCTCTGACCTGAATAAATGTTAAGCTAAGAGTTGTTCGTCTTTGTGTGATTCTTGGGTGGTGATTGACTAAAAGAATTGGGAAGTTCTGTTTTAATTGGTGCCGTGACCCTCAGGACGACATTCTTTTAAAGTCTGTGCATTTGGACCATGGAGAGAAGAATTATACTGTGATTTCTCAGACACTAAGGAAGAATGTGAGTATAAAACTTTTTGATATGTAAAATGTCTACAAATTTCACCCAAATTCATCGAATTGTCTGGATTAAGTTGTTGAAAGTCTGGCGGCTTGTAAAGTTTTCATCACATGGTCTCACTAGGGAAAGGTAATAAGTTTCTGGATAGGGTGTGTAGGTAATTTGATCTAATCAGAAGAGTTGCCCAGAGGCAGATATCCACCCAAGGATAAGGTTGTCTCTCAAATTAGGACTGTCAGGAGACGGGAATCAACATCAACATTTATTAAACATCCTGCAATTTATGAATGTCAAACAGGTTGGCAATTTTCAGGAAGAACACCATGTCTTAAAAATTTTAAAAGACATTAATATCTTTACTGAAGAAGGTCTGACGGCTGTGAGTGATTTCTCCCATGGTTCTCTGGATGGACTCTGTTCAATAATTACTCTCACCAGCCACCATACGAACAGAAATATTATAAATCTGCCAATAAAAACATTCAAGTCTCATTGTAAAACACTTGATTGGCTTCAAAAGTTTAGTTTACTGTCACATTTATGAGCTATGATAAAGTCTCATTTCCAAATTGTTGGAAGATTATTTGATTGTATAAAAAAAGCGTCTCATTTGTAAAATCTAAACAAGGCCCTTACCCTCATGGAAATGTACCCTTTAAAAGAAAAGGCTCTCCTGGTTTTATCATGACTCATGCTTCAGTTTTATGTAAAACACTGTGATTGTGTAACAGGCTTTTGGCCGTTTTTGTTTCTCTGAAGAAAAAAAAGATCATTTCATGCATAGTAGAACTGCTCTGACTTGGCCTCATTTACCTTTGAAATTATGCCAGTTTTATCCCCAGCTCCCCTCATGAACTTGCATTTTCTACAGGCTCTAAATGGTGCAGTAAATATTTTTTTCATGTCATAAACATAAAGTACTTTCCTCAATCGATCAGCTGGAGGATAAGTAAGACTTACAGTGCTATTTCTATTTACAGAGAACAAAGGGCAGTAAAGACAGTTTATTTGTCAGTCTATGCCTTTGTTTGTCTAGTATATTTGCAACGTATTTCACTCTAAACATATCACTTAAACTGTAGTCAGAACATGTTAGACATTTCATTTCAACCTTGATGTAGTTTTGTATGTAAAGTCAACATTGTTGTGATTGCTCATCAGAAACCACAATAAAACAAAAGAAGCAGCTTTCATGAAGGAGAAGACTTTGGTGGGACTATGGGACCAAAATATTAGAAAATTACTACAATACCAATGCTGCAGAAACAAACAAGACTTTGACGAATACAAAGGACTTTCTGAACTGTGAGGTATTAGTTTGAGGATAAAGGACACTAAAACATTGTCACCCAGGTATAATACAGGCCAACATGGACTTTTTAAAATTTATTTTAGCCTTTAAGGAGTCAAAAATCATGCCCAAAGATGTGTCCTGTTTTTTTATTTATTTTTTTTTACTTTTCTCTTGACAGATTTTTGAAGAGTCATAGTCGTGACAACAGCTTCTTTTGCTTGTTGATTGTGATGGAACATTGTTGCACATGGATTCCTGAGAAGTACCATTACACCTCAGGTTGCACATTGGTCATCGAGATTTTTTTTTTTACTTCTTGAATTTGTGGTTTGTGGCCCAAATGGTTGAGGAGTTAAAGTAAATTAAGGAGCACTTGTACAATGGTAGTGCGAGTGCCCTGGTAGGTTTTAAAGTGTTGACAGAATGTTGAGTAATCAATGATATACACATATATGTTTTCGGTGGAGAAGCTCGGTGTAGCAAAGACAGAGTTTGCCTTAACAAACACCTATAGGTGAGTAATAACCCAAAGGACATGGACCTTTTCACAAAGTACTGATAGGAGTGGGTGAACATCCTAGCCTTTCTACAGCACTTACACCAGTGAAGAACACAAAAGTGACAAGAATAACTCTTCCCAGGGGGATATTAATCTTTTGGAGCTATTGAAGAATGATTTTTTTAACAAGATCACAGAAAAGAAAAAAAAAAAGAATCACTTCCTTGAAAGAAAAGAGCTTTTCAGGCTGTAAACATGTTTATTTTGCATGTCCAGATATTCTTTTTTGAATTGGTGAGTATTTGGTTTTTGATGTTTCTGCAGCCAGCCTCAAGTGGATGCTCAAAGGACAGCATTTAAGAAAAAAAACAAAAAAAAACAAAAAACAACTTGAAGTGCATTTTTCACTCATGCCTCCAGAGATGGTCAGGGCAGGGAGAGATCTTCCCATCATGAATTCACCCAAATACTAAATTTTTGCTTATCTATCACTGCTTCCAAATCAAGAATCAATTTCTCAAAACATCTCATAGTGACCTATCTATTCATTCAACTCATTTATTCACATATGAATCATCATTTAATTATAAAATTAAGGTTTTTACTTTGTCAACAAGTTGTTTGCTGATAGGGTCTTCATCTTTACTTTCAGTCGTGTGCAGAATGTTTTTTTTTTTTTTTTTCATTCACGTCATTACAAACCAGAGTGAGGCACAGAAGATCACTATGCTAGATCAGTAGTTAAAAAGCCAGAAAACAACTCAAGAGATAATGCACTCAGATTTTCAGTCTTACCACTGTATATCCTGGGATGGGAACCAAATTATGTACTTTTATAGGTAGTGACCGAATTCTGTTTGTATTATCAAGTATCACTTCACCTAAAATCAAACTGTACCATGTTTGTTATCTAAATGCATCCTGGTGAATGTTAGGGAGTAGAAGAGTAGATGATTGCCCATGCTGTACATAGACATGGAGTAGGTAGAGCTGGGTTTTAATTTGTACATTTTTAGGAAAAAACACTGAGTGGTTGTGGTTAAGTCATTAAAATGTGGTTAATTTTAGTGAAGGGTTTTCATGTTGAAGATATCTGAGAAACAAATGCAATGTCACAGTTCAAACAGTTGAACGGGGCTTTGATGTATCTGTTAAAGTTGATATATTTGGGAAAAAAATGTGTTAAAATTGAAAAAAAAAAAGGTTTTATTGTTAAACAAATGAACACACAAAAGTATCTAAAGTTGGAACCACTGAGTACAGGTGCCGATATTGGTTCAATTGTGAAAGGTACCTCTATTTACATCCATGTTTAAAATATAGGTAAGCAGTATATTACCTGTTTGAGCACTATTATATTTATTTACAGTCAAAGCCTGATTGAACTGATTTCAACACATTTAAAAGCTTCACGGCTCTGGAGAGCGTGCTGGCTCGTTTTAATGACACCCTCCACTGCCACGAGAAGTCCACTTTGTGATGATTCTGGCTGTAAACCAGCCCGTACTACAGTTACAGTTATACAACAGCACTCACCTGCTCAGATATTACTCCAAAACTTGCTTTGCAATGCAGAGAGGGAGGGGGAAGCTGAAAATGAATCCTTCACACTGACATATAAATCCAGAGCAAATGACAGAAAATTCTGTTCCCTCACAATCGCACAGTCACCAGCCTGAAGCCTGAAGCCAGCCTGCTGTTGCGATATCACACTGATATTAGACAAAGTCGCAGACAAAGAGACACATCGCTCTGCACTGTGTGGCTGTCATTAATATTCAGTGGAGAGACTCGTCTCTACCTCCACCTGCCACCCACCCTCTAAACTGAAGCACTTTTATTTCCATAGAAACGCTCAAAACATCCCACAGTCCCGTGTCAGGAATGTGGACCCAGCAATGGACCCACATACACAATCACACAAACACAAACACACACTGGGGACTCCAGGTGTATTTTTGTGAGAGTGTGTGCTGTTGAGAAAAACCCGCATTTCTCTGTTTTGTGTGTATGTGCATGTGTGTGTGCACCATTCCTGCATTATTCATTAATCTTTGTTTTTACATATTCTCCCATCAGACCTCCAGTCTCCTTGCATTAAGGTAAGCCTGAGACAGAATCTCACACACCTACACACTACACACTACACACACAACTCAGCAGGAATAAATCTGAATCCTGGCTTTATTAGACAATATCTTTTATTTGTGGTTAAGGCTCAATAATTAATTGCCTCTGGTGCGAACAGTGTGTGCCTGTGGGGGTGTGTGTACTACCTGCCGTTCACTTCATTATCAGGTACATACATTCACACAAAGGCTTGTTATTGTTAAGAATGAACATTCACTATGCTGAAACCTCATACACACTTCTCTTTGGTTCAATTTGGAGTTTCACACTCACACAAAATGTGTGTGATATTTTTAGAGAGTCAGGAATAATATTATGAAGTTGTGAACACAGGTAGAGGGCTGTCCAAAGCACACAGAAGCCATTAACAGTTAATTAGGTTACCAATTAGCCTCGCATGCCTCCATCCATCACTTTGCATTAGCGCAGACTTGAACAGGGCTCACAGGAATTAAATCTGCTTTATAATCCTCAGTGGTCGATACAAAAGGCAAGTGGGATCTTGGTCCTGGACCTCAAACCTACAGGGTCCAACCTGAGTCTGTTATTAATCACGGAGCAATTATAGACTCAAATCATAAGCAGAGCCCAAATGTTACATTCCACTTTGACTCCTGGGAAAACTAGTATCCCAGTGACAGATGGTTTTCCTCCACCTCTCGTGTGCTGACGCATCCACATCTACGCACACGCTCCAGTTTGGACTGACTTCACATGGATGAACACTAATTACCACCTTACATGTTACATGTAGGAGATCTGCTGGTCACAAGGGGCTACATTAAAACCAGGATTGATAGATTGATTTATTAATTGACCTACCAACCAACCAGCCAACCAATCAATCAAGGGGAAGACAACACCACTGGAGA